>JBBYHK010000020.1:5301811-5364515 GCA_038382065.1 Adansonia grandidieri | reverse complement strand
TCTTGTAACTCATCAAATGTATAGGAATTTAAATTTAGAGAATTTGAGGTTACCTTGGGCTCATCAAGAGCCATGAAGCAAAGTTGCCAATTTGGTCTTCCATGAAGTCATCATTGGAAGAGTCATTATCGCTCCAAGTTGCTACAAACGCCTTTTTCTTCTTCTTTTTCATTAATGGGCAATTAGATTTGACATGCCCTGTTTGTTGCAATTGTAGCACACCATGTTGTTAACATTTTTAGATTGGGATGATTTACCCTTATCTATCTTCATAAATTTCTTGGCAAATATGATCATCTTCATATCTTCACCATCTTCATCATCGTCATCCTTTTCCTCACTCATGCAAGCTTTCAATGCAACTCTAACTTTTCTTGGTTGCTCATTTCCATGATTTATCTTTATTTCTATGTGAGGAGCGATCCGATGAGCTCATCTAAGGCAAGGAGATTGAGGTCTTTTGACTTATCAATTGTAGTCACTTTAGCTTCCCATGACTTAGGAAGGCCATTTAACATTTTCTTGACCATCTCCTTATTGGGATACACCTTTCTGAGACCCTTCAAGCCATTTACAATGTCCATGAATCTATTAAACATCTCTTTGATGCTCTCCTCTGGTTTCATTTTGAACATCTCATAATCAAGAGTAAGCATGCTTATCTTGGACTCTTTGACTTGATTAGTCCCTTCATGAGTGATAGTCAACTTGTCCCATATCTCTTTGGCATTATCACATAAAGACATCCTATTGTACTCATTAAGGCCTAATGCACAAAGAAGTGTGTGCATGGCCTTGGCATTGAGTGGAGCCATCTTAGTGTCTTTCTCATCCCATTCTCACTTTTCCTTGGGAACTTCAAGATCACCTACCATATTCGTTGGTATGAATGGGCCTTTCATGATTATCTTCCAAACTTGATAATCATTTGCTTGGACAAATAGCCTTATCCTTGTCTTTTAATACGCGTAATCTTTATTATTGAAAAGAACAGGCCTCACGATTGAATGCCTTTCTTGGCGCATATAAAAAATATCACCACTAGCCATTTGTTGGTCTTTTATGGATCTTTGCTCAAGGATGTTAAGCCTATAGCAATGAGACACAAGCTCTGATACCAATTGTTAGACCTTTTAGTAGTGAATGAAATCAAGAGGGGGTGAATTGATTTCTCAAAATTTTAGTAAGTTAAAACTTTGATAAATAAAATTAAGAAATCTAAACAATAAACTTTTGAGTGCAAGTTAGTGAATAGAAATAAACAATTAAAGATAAAGGAAAGAGAAGCAAACTCAAAGATTTAGAGAGGTTCGGCCTCACTTACCTCGAATTTCCATAATTCACTAACTTAAATTGTCTACCTTTCAAGGACGAGGTATAACCTTTACACTCTCTATCTTTTAAGGTTAAGATAAAAACCTCTAACCCCATCTTTTGTGGCTAAAATAGGACTCTCTTTCATTACTTTTAAAGGCTAAGTAGAAACCTTATCTACTTTTAAATGGCTAAGTAGTAACCTCTCTTTTTTTGTAAGGATTTGAGTGTAAACAAATAAAACCTCTAAAGGTTAGGTGTTTACAAGAATTTTGGCTCAAGAGAAATATGTATCTAAAGATATAAAATGAAGAATACAAAAACAGAAAGAATTAAACCTATACAAAGATGAACTACTTAGTGAAAATGATGAAAATGATGAAAGATTTGACTTTAAGCACAATTCTCTTCATTCTTCTTTTTGTTAGAGGTGTTGGAGAGGCTTATTTATAACCTTGATCATGATTATAGCCATTGGGGATATTTGGTGAAGGAATATAGCCATTGGAGCCTTCAAAATGTCGTTTCCCATTGTTCCCGTTGCCTCTATATCGATACAATTAAGTAGGTATCAATACATTATGTTTAACAGTCCAAAATATGACAGTTAAACAATCCTGTATCGATACAGAAAGATCTATCTCGATACATGAACAGTCCTGTATCGATACAGAATGCTCTGTCTCGATAATGAACAGTGATTTCTGTATTTTAAGGTTATTTAGCTACTGACATGAACAGTGATTTCTGTATTTTAAGGTTATTTAGCTACTGCCAAGTATTGTATCGATACATTTGCATAATGTATTGATACATTCACATGAAAATCAATTTTAAAAGGTTTTTCATTACTTTAAAACATGTAAAACTTATCTAAAAAATGTTGTATATAAAAATATGTATTAAGAAAACATTTTTGAGTGCTTAAAGGAGCTAAAACACTTTCTAGTATTTTTCAAAGTGTTTACAAAATATTTCATGAAAAAATACTTAACCTGAAAATAATTAAACACAAGCTAATTAAGCTTAAGCTTTAGTTATATCAAAACTAAGATTAATTCAAAGCGAATATAGCTAACTGAAGCCAAAAAACCAAAGGACACGCAAGATATACCTAGTTATAGGCCTAACTCTCTTAAATGGTCCTAGCGGAGTTGCCAAGCTATTGCCATGTGTCCGCCTTTAAAACTTCAGACGATATGAAGGACTTAGCGCGCTTAACTTAAAAATGTACAATATTGGTGGTGGTTAAGCCTTTGAGTTATCCCATGATCGAGATTTGGATTAGGCCTATTAATATGAAAGGGAAAGAGACCGGTAGGCACATCGCTCATCCAACTAATCTCGGATAGCCACCATAAGTTCCCCTAAACTTAGAGTCACCACCGATCTTTTCAGGCCAAGCAAAATCAGGTGCCTATTGAAAACAATATTCAAAGTTACAAAACTTGAAAAATCAATTTCAAGTTCTACAAATTTTAAAGATTCCTTGGTTGGGTTCAGGAGTTAGTTAAATGTGGGAAAGGATTAGCACCCTCATGAGGCTCGAAATTGATACCTACTAACTATGTCTCGTTTTGATTTCAGCATAAACAGTTCTATTTGGTTGTTATTTAGATATATTCCCCTTTCATGCATGAAATTTTGTAAATTATAGATATGGGTTTTAAAGGAAATTCGAATTACTTATGCACCTCAAAGGTGTAAAAAACATAAGGATAAAAGTAAATTTCGGATTGAGTGTTTAAAAAATTGGATATTTCATGTCAAGTACTGGAGAGATACGAACACGAAATATCGCTTTGCAAATTTTAGAAAACGATTTTAAAACATGAATGCACAAAGATCCCTACAAAAAGGAAACATGTTAGTAAGATAAAAAAATAATAAAATTGCATAAAAATATGCACATAAAAATATAGAAAAAAGAAGGATGATTGGAATGTATCTCGTGATTGTCTTTGATTACTAAAGAATAACTGGGATGACAATTTAGAGATGGGTTTGGATTTGATGGTAATTTGAAGGGTGAAAAAATTTTTAATCAAAACAATATAGGGCATCCCAATGAGAGAAAATTTTTGGATTTTTTTAGGTAAAAACGAGGTTGGATTATCCCTTCAGAGAGATATGGTTAGAGTACCCCCAAAGATAAAGTGATAATGATAATTTCAAATAAAGAGAGAACTTGAGTTTTTAAAAAAAGGGGTTAGAGTATCCCCTTAGAGTGGTAAGGTTAGAGTATCCCAAAAATAAAAATTTTTACTGATTTAAGAAAATAATTAGAAATTTCAAATAAATCCAAGAGAGAAAATTCAAGTTTCTTAGGGAAAAAATAAAGTTAAAGTGTCCCCTAGGAGTAATGGGGTTGGAGAATCCCCAAAGATGCAAACTTTTGAAGTTTTAAAAGAAAAGTTTTTTTTTTTAAAAAAAAAAACTATTTTGAAACTAGAAAATCAAAGATTTGCATTAAATATATTTTTATCTTAAGCCTTGATCCGAGTCTAAAGGGCTTATGTTGTAGAGGAACCATGCATTTCGAGACATTTGAATGTCTCTATAAAGGAGATTTGAAAATTAGGTTAAAAATAGGGGATAGCATCGTGTCATTTCCCTTCCTAAATTTATTTCTAGTTCATTCGAAGGCTCTAGAGGTGAATAAGGTACTCTTGGAAAGATAACTCGATAAGATTTAATTAAAAAATATTTCAAAAATCCTATGAAATCACTTTCTAGGTGAAATTAACTTTTGAAATTAGGTCTGTCCTAACACTGGCAACATATGCAAGGTAAAAGACACATTAAACTTTGAAACATCATTTTGAGCTCATTTGGAATCGCTAAATTGTGAAAAATACCTTTTCGAAAAGGGAATTTTGCAAACTTTCCAAGAAAGATATTCAAAAGGTTAAAAAATTTGTTTGGTGGGCCAAAACGACCTAAATAGAAAACTATTCCCTAATTATAAGAGTTTCATACAGTAAAAGTTTGTGAAAACATTTTTCTTTCATCCAGAATGATCCAAGGGCATATAATACACCATTGCAAAGGTATTTTAATGCCCTTTAGGGAAAAAATCAAAAAATTCAATGAAATCATTTATGTTTTAAAAATAATTTCTTAAACTTAGACCACAATGCTGCTAGAGCAAAAACAAGGGACTTTGATTTTTTTTTATTTTCTTAGGGGTTTGAATTTGAGTTATGGATGTTCGAACATCCATCACATAGGGACTTGACTAACATCGGCATCATAAATTCATTCCATAATCCTAGAGTGGTTTGGAACAATGAAACAACCCGTTAACCATGCCATCATGGAGGTGTTAAAACTCAAGATCAAGGCTTAGTATATATTTTCTACAAAAAAGGGATTTTGTTTGAAAAAAATCAGCATATTTAAACTCATTTTACCATGAATATAGATCTAAAATGTTTAATGTATCCCCAAGATTGGAAGAACAATATGATAAAACCTTAAATCCATGCTAATCTCCATCTATTGAAGGTAACATACACTTAACTTGAGGATTATTTTTAAAAATCAGATTTTTAACAAATAAGCATGCATCTTGACAAGAATGACATGAACAAAACAGAACATGCACAGAGATGAATAGGAATTAAACATGTAAACATACAAAGGTGACATTTTAACATGGAAGTGGGTGGCAAAAATACGAGAAGATAACAAAAAATATGCATGAAAATGAGATGAACATGCTTAAGCATCAGAAAGCATGCTGAAGTTATCAAGACAGCATTTTTATGACATAAAACTCCTTAAAATACAAGAAAATATATGAACATACTTAATGCATGGTATGAACATTTAAATATGAGATGATTATGTGAATATGAAAGGAACATGGCAAGAAATACATGAACAAAGTCTGTGATAATAATGAAAATAAAGCATGGCATGTTTACATATCCAAACAACATCAAGGTACCAAGAGAGTCATCAAGATCCTAAGATTACCACAACTATAGCAAACATATTGCATGAGAGTCATAGGATAGTCATGGCAGCATAAAGAGCTCACTAAAATGATGTAGATGAAAAAAACAAAAAATGCATGGAATAAGGTAGAAAATATACCAAAGAAGCTTAAACTTTTCTCTCTTCCTAAAGCAAAGACTCTAAGCTTAGTATCTTCCCTCTTTTTTCTATTATTCTACAAGAAAAGGATGAAAGGAAGAAGCCTTCTAGTGATATACTTTATGGTGAGATGTTTTGAGGATGAAAGTGTGTGAAAAGTTAAGTTTTTGGAGGATTTTTGAAGGTTATTTGGGGGAACTATCGGCATGGAAGAAGGTTGAAGGTGAAAGGCAATGAAACAGTGTTTTGGAAAAGTTTTTGGGACTAGAGATTACTGCGACAATTCTTAGGAATGGGTGGAAGAAGTCCCTCTACTGAGCCAACTTTGCCTCTTTTAAACTCAAGGTTCAACTAATGCTTTTGGGAGACAAGGCTACGGCATTTTTAATTTTTCATTCATGTAGTAGGGGATATTTCCAATTACTATCAGCTAACCTTCTTCCCATTGGTTCTGCCATGTAGAGCAATGGTTAGAAAGGTTGAAAAACCTGCAGCTGGATATATGTATGGCATGCTCTCTTACAACCATACTTTCATGAAAGTGACCCTTGTTATTGGCTATTTAGGCTCTAAAAATTTGTTTAAGTCCAATCATAAGCCTAAAATCGAAGTCTGCAATGAATTATAATAGTTTCTTAGTGCAAAAAACATGTTTGAATCAGATTTTTGAAGGCTAAAAATTATCTGAATGGGGCAAAAATGCTATTTAGGCTCTAAAAATTTGTTTAAGTCCAATCATAGGCCTAAAGTCAAAGTTTACAATGAATTATAACGGTTTCTTGGTGTAAAAAACTATTTGAATTAGATTTTTAAAGGCTAGAAAATAATCCGAATAGGGCAAAAATGCCTTGGTATATCAAAACAAAACATGTTGTATCGATACATAATGCAATTTTGCCCATTAGTATTGATACAATGAGGTGTGTATCAATACTAAGAGCAAAAATTATTTTCAATCTCGAGGCTTAGAGGCCTGTATCAGTACTTCATGGATTTGTATTGATACTTATGCTTGTGTATCGATACATTTTACTAAAAATCATAACTTTAGCTACTGCCAAGGTTTGTATAAATACAAACATACTATGTATCGATACCACACCTTAGGTATCGATACCAAACCCTCTTGTATTGAAACAACATGTGAAAATTCAAGTTTTTGGTGACATAAAGGCCTCAATCAATACTTATGCACCAATATAACTTGCATGTACCTATGGCTTCTTGAGTTACCTCACCTTGGTCATAAACAATGGGAAATTGATCTGTGTACTCATCTAAATGACTCGGTGACACCACAAAAAGTGGCCTTTGATGTCTCATTTTACATTTTTCTTTAATATAACCCATAGGCATTTTAGACCTTCCCAAAAAAAGTTTTTACCTGGTGCCATGTCGCCTAATAATGCCTAATGACACGACACCCGATAGTTATCCCTCAGTTTTTATTTTTTATTTTCTAATTTTGTCATCTTTCAATTATGTCCTCGGATGCCAGAAGTTGGCTCGAACAAAATAAAGTGTCTACACATAATAATCTTTATTTGATCAAACCAAAGATGTACCAACTGCTTTAACGAATAGCTCTAAAAGGTTAAAAACGTCTTACCTTAATGAGGTGTGCTTTAGCATTTAAGACTTGGTTATACTAGTAAATAAAGGATTCAAAGGTAGGTGAATGATGGTCTATTGGAATCTCTAAAGGAGGTACATCTTCCTCAATGTGATTTCTATCTTAAAGGTAAAATAACCAAAAGGTCTTTTGGAGCAAAAAGTACAAGGGCTGAAGATCTCTTTGAAATTATGCACATAGACATATATGGCCCCATGAACGTTAAAGTACGAGGTAGGGATGAGTACTATGTATCATTCATGGATGCTAACTTAAGATATGGATATGCGTACCTGATGCACTGCAAGAGTGAAACCTTTGACAAGTTCAAAGAGTATCATGCGAAAGTGGAGAAGTAATTGGGTAAATCCATTAAGACACTTTGATCTGATCAAGGTAATGAATATTTGTCTGACGAATTTCTGGGAAACCTTGTAGAGAATGGGATTTGTCCCAATTGATTGCACTAGGTACTTGACAAAAGAATAGTGTGGCCAAAAAAAGAAATAGAACTGTGCTAGATATAGTGTGGTCCATGATAAGTTATTTAGAGCTCTCGTTATCCTTGTTTGGATATGCATTATAAATAGCATGTTATATTCTGAACCAAGTTCCAACCATGTCTGCACCTAAGACTCTATGTGAATTATGGAAGGGCAACAAACCCTCTCAGAGACATATGAGAATCTTAGGGTGCCCAACATATGTTTTGGATAAGAATATAAAGAAATTTGAATCATGTTCAGAATTATGCATGGTTGTGGGTATCCTAAAAGAATAAAAGGAGGACTATTTTATAACTCGAAAAAATAAAAAGTCATTATTTCAACCCATGCAACTTTCCTTGAGGAGAGTTACATTAATGACTTTAAGCCTTAAAGTAAAATGGTGCTAAGGACTTGTAAAGAGACAAAATTGTTCCATAGATTTCTATCTTGGACTCTACTCCAAGTTCCATTGAAAGACAAGCAAACAATCAACCACCTAAAAAGCTTTGTCGCGTGGCATGGTTTCCAAGAAACCTAATTTCTTCATGCATGATGGTGAGATTTATCAATCCAAGGCCATGGAAAATGAAGAAGATCCAATGACCTATGATGAAGCCCTGAGTGATGTTAATGCAAAGCTATGGAAAAAGGTTATGAACATAAAGATGGATTCTATGAAATCTAATACAGTTTGGGAACTTGTAAACCTTTCTAGAAGGATAAAACCCATAGGGTGTAAATAGGTATA
The DNA here is from genome assembly GCA_038382065.1 of Adansonia grandidieri. Lineage (NCBI taxonomy): Eukaryota > Viridiplantae > Streptophyta > Magnoliopsida > Malvales > Malvaceae > Adansonia > Adansonia grandidieri. The sequence goes on along the minus strand of JBBYHK010000020.1, from coordinate 5,356,252 downwards.
CAAGAGAAAAAGGAGTACTGAAGAGAAAGCCGAAACGCTTAAGGCTAAACTTTTAGCAAGTGGATATACATAAAAGGCTAGCTCAACTACGATGAAACCTTTCTCATATTATAATGTTATAGTCCATTACTATCACTATCAATTATAAGATTTAGCAAATAGATGTCAAGACAACATTCCTGAATAGCCATCTTGATGAAAACATCTATATGATGCAACCAAACAGGTTTATAGCAAAAGGCCAGTAAGTGAAAGTTTGTGAGTCACTTAGGTCTATTTATGGATTAAAGCAAGCCTCCTACTTATGGAACTAAATATTTGACTTAGTGATTATAGTTTTTGGATTTGGGCAAAAATGTTGATGAACCTTATGTTTATAAATGTATTAAAGAGGATAAAGTGGTTTTTCTAGTCTTACACGTCGATGACATACTACTTAATGGCAATAATGTAAGGAACTTATCATCGATCAAATTATGGCAGTCGTAATAATTTGACATGAAAAGGGAAGAAAAATATGTTTTAGGCATTCATCTTTTTAGAGATTGAAAGAATTGGATAATAGCTTTGTCTTAAACCTTATATGTAGATATGATCGAAAAGTGTGCAATGCAATATGCCAAGAAAGGTTCACAACTCTCTATGGTAGGTTTCACTCTTTCATTGGATGATTGCCCTAGGACATCTAAAAAAAGAAAGCATATGAAAAAAAATCCTTTACGCATCTGCTATGGGTAATCTCATGTACATTATACTTTACACACAGCTAGATATTTGTCATGCGATTGTTATTGTAAGTCAATATTAGTCGAATCCTGGTGACAAGCATTGGTAAACTATGAAGCATATACTCAAATATCTTAAGAGAACAAGGAAATATATGTTGTGTATTCTAGAAAGGACCTAACACCATTAAGATATACGGATTTAGACCTCTAACCTTGTAGAAATTCAAGGAAATTGACTTTAAGGTTTGTATTTGTCTAAGGATAAGGCATCATTGTATGAAAGAGTGTGAAACAAACTTGTATGGCTGACTCCATAATGGAAGCCGAATATGTGGATGCCCTTGAAGCATCTAAAGAAGCGACTTGGCTTCGCTAGCTCCTTAGAGACCTTGAGGTAATTCCTAGTATGGATAAACCTATTACATTTTGTTGTGATAATAGTGCAGCAATAGCAAATACTAAGAAATCTGGACACCACAAAAGGATAAAACATATAGATAGGAAATACCAAATTATAAGAAAACTAGTGATGAATAGAGTTCTTAATGTCTGCAAAATTGCATCCGAAGACAACCTTGCTAATCTCTTTACTAAAAGTCTAGTCACTAGGAGTTTTGAAAGGCATGTCGAAGGCATGAGGATGCGAGACATGACTCATTTACTCCTATAGGGCAAGAGGGAGATTGTTAGGAATACCTTAAGGATGAAAGACTTTATGATGTATTTCATTAGTTTGAACTGATTATTTATATTTATATATTTAAGTTTCAATTACATCATTGCTATTCCATCATTGTTTAATTTACATGTTAAAGTAAATGTAAGCAAATATGGCTTATTGACTACTTGTGTTTATATCATTAGAATGTTGCATATAAAGGACTTTATATGTGGGAAGACAACATTCTAAGGTAAGCAATCTAAATTCATAGTCCAGACTCTATGGGGTTAATGTGAGCAACTAACTCATGTTAAAACCATTATGTCATCTAAATCCAATGGGAGAGATGGTTTGTCTTGGCCATCAAGAATGAGCTGACTCCTAATTAGAGACATAGATATATTGCCTAGAGGTGGTGATATATTAGACTAGACCAAAGTGCAATTAATCTATTAATAAGTTCATTTACTTGGATTAATTCATGTTTGACATTCATTGTGTAATTACCTTAATCTTGAGTAAATAATTGACTCCATGTGTATAACTTATATACTTTGACGTTGCAAAGGCTAAAGCATCTTGGAGTAGTAAGCTACTAGATCGGTTCGTTGGGTATATGACTTATACTCGATAAGAGTTTTACTTGTAGATATGGAATCATAGCTCCTATAAAGAGTTAAGGTTATTCTCTTAAAAGGCATTATACGAGACAGTGAAAATGGATAAGGCCTCAATCACTTGTACGTCAAATGATAAATTATTCACGTGTGGTGGACAATCACTTTCACATAGAGAGTATAATGGAACTTTAAGATAAGGTGATCAAGTAGGTAAAACGAACTTTAATCTTAAGTTGATCATTATATCACATGAAGGTATTATTACACAGATGACAAGATCATTGGACTAAAGGGTTATTTATAAAGCTTACATAATATGGCATATAATTGGGAGTGTAGTCTCAAGTCTTTAGTAGTATGACTTTGAAATTAATAATTATGTGACTATTTATTCAATATAGAATAATTAATACATAGATTATTGGAGCCTAATTATATATGTCCAATCGACCCTTCCACTAGCTCAACATGATGACTTAACGAATGGTTATTGATCAGAATACCTAAAGCCAAATGATTCTCAATATGGTGAAGTAGGGCACCGAATATACTCCTTTTAGAAGTGTATGCATTTTCTTCAGTAAATAAATGAAAATATTTTTTGTATTATTTATTTAGAATATGTATTTAACTTGATTAAATATTTATTTAGATAAGTATAAGTAATTTAAATTAATTATTTTTATCTTTTGATAAATATAGAAATTAATTTAAATTAAATAGATATAGAAAATTAATTATTTAATTAATTTGATATCTATAAAGTCTTGTTTAAATATATATTTATAAATTAAATATGAATAATATTCTAAACAAATTAAGAAAAAATATTTTATTTATTTTTCAATTAAAATTAATTATTTTACTATAGTTAATTTTATTTTTATAATTCATACATAATTATTCTATTAAATGAAATTACTATAATTTTATTTTAAATTAGAATTGGAGTTATGAAAAATTATTTGGTTAAATAAAATTTATAATTTAATCAGAATTAATTAGTTATTCAGATTAAACAACCTAAATTCTTTAAAATAAACTGTGCTAAAATAATGTATGGGTACATTAGGACTTGGCCAAATTTTGGGCTATACCCAGTCTAGGGTTTTTTAAGGAGATGGACAAAAATTATTTTAACTAAAAGAAAATTAAAATAAGGGTCATCTTGTTACATGATATAAATAAGAGGCAACCTCTAGGGTTTCAGATTAGATCATTTACGACGCCTTTAAGGTTTCTAATCACATCATCTCGTGATTTTTAACTCATTGGCACAAAAGTGGTCTTGAAGGAAAATCAAGCCATACGAATTTAAAGTTGATCAAGATAAGGAGTACCTACACACTCTACCATTTGAGAATCAGAGAATAGTGAAGAAGACTAGTTGGTTGAAGTTTTTACATGGATCTCCTCTAAGTGATCTTGGACAAAATCTACAGATCTAAAACTCAAGTACTTGATTACGGTTATTTTATTGTATATAACTATATGACCTAGTACGATCTATTTAAAAAAATTTTAAATTTCATTGTGCAATTTAATTTGTTTTTCCAACAAGTAATGCGGTCATTTAATCTTGAAATGGTCAATTTTAGCTTTATCCTTAAAGTCTCATAGTAGCTATTTAGCACCCTCTTCAAAATTACTATTCTAGGTAACCATCGAATAGGACCTAAAATTTCCCCAAAACTACCTCTAATCAAAAATGAAAAAATAGTAAATTACAATAAAAAAAACAACACAAAAATGACAATAAAACCAACAGAAAAAGATTTTGAAGGAAAAAATTAAGAGGAGAAGAAAACTTTTTATCTCTTATGGGTTTTGGGTTAGGGTAGTTGTACAAGGTTTTATGGTTTGAAATTTAAGGAGGAAGAAGAAGGAAAGACGAATAAATAAATATATAAATAGACTAGAACTTTTGGGGAAATAATGGACATGGAAAAAGAGGATGAAAGCCACAGATTATTTTTGTAGATCAACGATTTTTGGATGATGTTTATTAAAAATATTAGAGATATGAAAAAAAGAGATTGAGAGGAAGCTTTAGGTGAAATTTGAGTATTTCTTTTCAGTTGAACGGTTGTGGCGACTAGAAATTGGATTTTATGGTAGAGACAATTTTAAAGAGAGATGAGGTATAGAGGGAGGGAGAAATGTATAGAGAAATTGGAGAGTGTTATACCTCCGCATATGACGATCGCCGAGATGATCACAGTTCAACATGACGGCCGCCTAAACGACCACGATCCCATTTGGGCGATAAAGAATAGTGATCGCCAAACCACACCCGGCAGCGATTTGACCTGCCGGCAGCAACTTAAATGCGGAGTTGATACCCTAACTGGCAGCTGACCACTAGGCACCATAGCCTGACACCTAGCTCGGCGATGGTCACATCACCACCAAATCACCTGACACCATGTCCCCAAACAAACCCTATAAAAGGGCAAGCACACTCACAGGTAAGCATCCAGACTTTAAGAAAAACATAAAAACACCGTTGCATAAAGCACCCTTCTAACTTAATCATCGGAGAAGGCTTTCGGAGTACAAACTCCGACGTCCTTCTGAATTTTTCTATGTTGCAGGATCCAGCTTGACTTGGGATTCCAGATAGGAAGACATCAACAATTGGCGCCATCTGTGGGAACACGATCATAAAAGACCATGGCCGACTGGAATGTCGATGTCCCACAAAACACCTCGTCACCCACTGAGGCAACAAACCACACCGAAGTCCCAGCAATCCTAGTAATACCCAACTCGTTAAACGCCCAAACACCCTACATACCCATCCCATACCTTCATGGCTGTCTCACTCGCCATTAACATATTACCAAAATTTATTGGGGTTGATCCCACCGCTGACCACCTCTACCCCACACCTAAGACAGGTCACTAGCCCTAGCACCACAGCCCCAGTGACCATTATCACCACAAATACCCTACACGCACCTTTTGATGTCCCATTACCCCCTTCACTCAGTACAGTACACCTACACCGCCTAGCCAGCCAGATTACCATGCGCATTACCAAGCCCAATTCCAAGCCATCGCCAGTCAACTGGCCGCCATCCAACAAACTCAGATCCAGCTAGCACAACTTGTCAACTCCCAGACCAACCGCTAAAACACACAACCTGTTGACCGCCCAAACCAACAGACTGCGAACAATCCAAACTCTGACATACGAGAGTGACATGTTACAACCAATCGACCAACCCGACCGATTGCAGTAGAAAGCTCTTGCTCTACTCCAAACTAACGGCAAACGATGTAAGGAGCCTCCCATCATACTAGTGGCCATCACCCGTTAGGATCGACTTTCGATCTCGCCCAACAGGTAGCAGCCTTAAAGTAAGAAATCAAGGATCTTCGAGAACCACGCAGAGACAACTGGGAATGGGTATCAGAGGAACACATACCCCTCTCGCCTTGCATCCGTCAGGTGCAGGTCCTTCAGAAAGTCAAAGTTTCTCCAAACACTTATAATGGTAAAACTAACCTGGTTGACCATCTGAATCATTTTTGTGCTTTCCACAACCTAAGCGACATGCTAGATGCCATCCAATGTCGCATTTTCCCCACCACGCTCCGAGGGCTGGCACAAACCTGGTAGTACTCCCTAAACCCAAGATCTATTACCAATTTCGACCAACTGGGGAGACATTTTCTTGCCCATTTCAATAGTTGCAGAACAGCCACGAGAACATCTGCCAGCTTAATGGTGATCAAGCAAAATAATGATGCGACGATTCGCGATTACCTCAAGCATTTTAACGTGACCGCCCTAGAGGTTCGGGATCTAAATGATGAGTGGGCCATCCAAGCCTTCACGACTGGCGTCCGGCATAAGTACTTAAAATATGCCTTGACAAATGCCCAGCCTACGAAGTTGTATCAACTTTATGAGAAGGCGCACAAATACGCGGAAGCAGAAGAAATAGAAATCGTCAGTCGACAAACGGACACCTAGGATCGCGAGTAGAGGGTAGGTCACGGGCCAAGGTCTAGCCGGTTTGCTGACCGTCTGAATAATCGACCCCAGAAAGACATACTAGCCGCCACTTCACAACGAAGCCCCACCAGGAAACGGCCGTGGCTTACCCCGCACGTAAAATATGAGTCCTACACACCTTTGACAGCCCTCAGATCCCAAATCCTAAATGCCATAATGACGGATGGGCTCCTGGAGTGCCCGCCTCCAATCTGAACCGATCGCAGTATGTGCGACCCCACAAAGCGATGTAATTTTCACCACGACATCGGACATACCACTGAAGACTGCTTTAGCTTAAAAAATGCCATCGAATCGCTGGTAAAGAAGGGAGCGATTAAGCAGTTTGTGAAGAAAGAACTGCACGCCAAGGATCGCACTCGATCCCCAAATGAGCTTAGGGAGACTGCACCCAAACGGCCTGTTGCCGGCATCATCAATATGATTGTCAGCCCAGCAGAAACTTGGGCGGTTAGCAAGTCAAAACGAAAGTCCCACCTCCGCTCGATGATGGCGGTCGACATAGCATCCAAGCGTGCTAAGCAAACAGACTGGGTGATCCGTTTTGACGATGACGATTCCCAGCTCCTGTCAGATCGCAAAAACGATCCCATCGTGGTCTCTGCCACCATAGGTAACTATCAAGTCCACCGGATCCTTATTGATGATGGAAGTGCTGTCGAAATTCTGCACTGGGATGCCTTCCATCGAATGGGTTTTGTAGCGGACGACCTAACCCAATCATCCCCAATATACAGATTCGCCAACCAACTAATACCTATCAAAGGGACGATCACGCTGTCGGTCACTGTGGGTGACAAGGAACACACTATAAATGCTTTGGTCGACTTCCTTGTTGTCAAGCAGCCCTCTGCTTACAATGCCATCATTGAACGACCATTGATGAAAAAGTTGAAAATGGTCACCGCAGTCTATTGCTTAACAGTAAAATTTTTCACACCCACGGGGATTGGATATATGCGTTCTGACCAATGAACCGCATAACAATGCCACCTATTGTTAATTGAAATAGCCACACGCCACCCAACTATAAATCTGGAAAGCAAGTCTAGACCAGCTGTTCATACTATTACAACAGCACAACCAAAGGCAATAGACCTAGAACAACTAGATGCAAGGGACGGTTTTCATGATCAGAAACCCCAGCCGGCGAGGATCCGAAAAGATTCCCCTCTATGACTCAGATCCAGAGTTGACTACAAGCATTGGCTCTGCTCTCGATGCTCAAGACAAGAATTTCCTCACTAAATTTTTTCGAAGGAACGCCGATGTGTTCGCCTAGTTAGCAACTGACATGCCTGGCATCGATCTAACCGTTATCCTGCACTCACTCCATGTTAACCCAGGAGCCCTGCTAGTAAAACAAAATAAGCGCAAATTTGCCCCTGAACAACTCAATGCAATCCGAGAAGAGGTCGATAACCTATTATGCGCCAACTATGTCAGGGAGGTCCAAAATCCAGATTGGCTCGCCAACGTCGTTATGGTCAAAAAGCCCTCAGGAAAGTGGCGAATGTGCGTGGACTTTACCGACTTGAATAAGGCCTACCCCAAAAACAGCTACCCTCTTCCCAGCATTGATTGCCTAGTGGATGCATCCACCAGACACAAACTCTTGAGTTTTATGGACGCTTTCTCCGGATACAACCAAATCAAAATGGACCCCTGCGACCAAGAAAAAACGGTGTTCATCACGGAAGACAGTATCTTTTGCTACTAAGTCATGCCATTCGGCTTAAAAAATGCGGGTGGCACATATCAACGCTTTGTCAACAAGCTTTTCAAAGGGCAAATCGGGCATTCGATGGAAATCCATGTGGATGACATGCTCGTCAAAAGCCCCTCTCTTCACCAACACCTCAGTGATTTTTCAGGGGCATTCGACATACTCCGTAAGTACAAAATGAAGCTTAACCCTTTAAAATGTGTGTTTGGTGTGTCTGTAGGGAAATTTTTGGGCTTCATGATCTCTTCCAGAGGCATTAAAGCTAATCCTAAAAAATCGATGCAATTTTGCAAATGGGCCCGCCCAAATCAACCAGAGAAGTGCAACGCTTGACGGGGTGAGTAGCGGCGCTCAACCGTTTCATCTCCAAATCTGCAGAAAAATGTTTACCATTTTTTCGATTATTGTGAAAGGCGACTCGGTACCAATGGACTGAAGAGTGCCAACAGTCATTCGACCAGTTCAAAGACTACCTGAGCACTCCCCCTCTACTCGCCAGTCCAAAGATCGGCGAACCCTTTTTTGTCTATCTTGCCACTTCAGACGAAACCGTCACCGCTGTTTTAGTTCAAGAAGAACGGGGACATCAGTTTCCTGTCTACTATGTTAGCCGAGCCCTGCAGGCTGGCAAACTTCATTACAGTAAATCGAAAAAAATGGCTTTCGCTCTTGTCATCACAGCGCAAAAGTTGGGGCAATACTTCCAGGCACACCCAATCACTATCCTCATGGACCAACCTCTTAAAGACATCCTCACCAAAGTCGACTCTGCCAGATGACTTATCCGTTGAAGCATCGAGCTTAGCGAATTCGGGCTCACCTATTGTCCCCCGCAAAACTATCAAAGCACAGGCACTCACCGACTTCATTGTCGAGTGTACCTTTCTTCAGTCTCAAGACCACATTCGAGAACCAGCTCCGCCAGGCGATCACGCCAGCGCCTCCACTGACCTACCCCCAGGCGTCAAACCCGGTGAATGGCAAATTTTTGTTGATGGATCTTTCGGCACTATAAAAAGTGGCACCGGTGTACTATTACTCGACCCTGATGGACATGAATGGCACTACGGCCTGTCCTTGCAGTTTGCCACCTCTAACAATGCAGCTGAGTATGAATCTTTAATCGCCAACCTAGAATTAGCCAAAACCCTTGGTGCCAATCAGTTAGTCGCCCACACAAACTCTCAGCTCATCGCCAGCCAGGTAAACGGCCTCTACGATGTGAAGGATGAGTTACTCTCCAAATACCACAAGGTTGTCATCACCCTTTCTCAGCAATTTACCCATATCACCATCAAATAGATACCTAGAGGGGACAATTCCAGGGCCGACGTTCTGTCCAAGCTAGCTAGCACCCTCGACATCTCCACTAGGGGCAAAGTCCTCCTTGAAAGCCTCTCAGAACCCATCTACAGTAAATCTGTCCATCAGATTGAGGCTGATGTCGAAGAAAACTGGATGACACCAATTATTTCCTTTCTAAAAAATAACCAGGCTCCCATCGACCCAGTCAAGAAAAGGCGATTGGAAAAACGAGCATCCAGGTACACACTACTCGATAACCTTTTATACAAGAAGTCCTTCACTCTTCCATTGCTAAGATGCCTTAACCCCTCCAAAGCAACTTACATCTTGAAAGAGATAAACAAAGGCGTTTGTGGGAACCATATGGGTGGGCGATCGCTAGCCCTAAAGGCCCTCCAACAGGGTTTCTTCTGGCCCACCATGAAAAAAAATGTTGCTACCCTTGTCAAAAAGTGCGACAAATGCCAACATTTCGCTCCCATTCCCAAACAACCAGCCGAAGTACTTAAACAGATCTTCAGTCCTTGGCCATTCTGTGTCTGGGGCATCGATATATTGGGACCATTCCCTATGGCGACTGCCCAACGAAAATTTATAATGGTCGCTTGTGATTACTTCTCCAAATGGGTCGAAGCAGAACCAGTCGCCACTATCACAGCCCGAAATATGGAAAGCTTCATTTGGCATTGTATACTTTGTCAATTTGGCATTCCCCATGTCATTATAGCAGACAATGGCAAGCAATTAACAGCCGACAAACTCCATGATTTTTGTTCGCGCTTCAACATCAATCTTGTCCACACCTCTGTCACCCACCCCCAATCAAATGGCCAAGTCGAATCCATGAATAAAAACATCCTCCAACCTCTAAAGAAGAAATTGGATGATGTAAAGGGCGCATAGGCCGACGAAACACCTGGCATACTTTGGGCTATCAGGACAACTGCAACTCAAGCGACTAGAGCTACTCCTTTTAGCCTTGTTTACGAAACTGAGGCCGTCATACTCGCCGAAATAAGGATCCACAGTCTCTGCATTGCATACCCTAATTCAGAGCTTAATTTCGAACATCTCAAAGCCAACCTTGATCTACTCGAGGAAGCTAGAGAAGGCATCGCAATCCGCATGGCTGTCGTGCACATCAAGTTAGTCGGTATTATAACCGATGAGTCTGCAACCGCCAATTCCAGGTAGGTGACCTAGTTTGTTGAAACTGCGAAGCTAGTCGACCAGCAGCAGAACGAAAAAAACTCTCCCTACACTGGGAAGGACCTTATCAAATTAGCCAAGTCCTAGGTTTTGGCACTTACAGGCTAACCACATTAGACGGACGCCATATTCCCAGCACATGGAATGCCACCCATCTAAAGAAATATTATTTGTAAGCACGTCCGCTACCAATATTTTCTGGCAGCCATAGTACACTCTGTTTTACAAAGCAATCGCCTTGACACTAGGAAGGACCTTGTTTTACACATTGCTACAACGCAATTGCCTTCGGGCATGATCTTTTATTATTAAAACAAACTATCGCCAAGGCATCACACTTACTACAATCGCCCCTGCGGCCACACTTTTACATACAACAAAGCAATCACCCAGACACAACTCGATACAAATTGCTACAATGCAATTGCCATTGGGCGTGATCTTTTATTACTACAAATTGCTACAACGCAATCACCAAGGCTCCATACTTAACACAATCGCCCCTGTGGCCAAATTCTTACTTCCTACAACGCACTCGCCAAGGCTCAATACTTACTACAATGCTTATCACTGACACAAGCAACCGCCAAGGCTCAATGCTTACTACAATCACCCCAACGACCATCTCTTACCTACTGCAATACATTCGCCAAGGCATGATCTTTTATTACTAAAATAAAAATACCAAGGCACAACTATTCATCACCACCACCGTGTTTACTTTTGGAACAAACGCCACCATGGCACATTATAACACAAATAACTCAAACACAAAACCCAAACACACACACACCACACCTCATACAGCCACAAGCACTTAAAACAAATTACACAAATTATACACACAACGAAATAATTTTCATTCACATTCAAAATTATTTACAAACTTATAATTACAAAACTACTCATCTCTAGTCGACGAGATAGTCTGGGCACCAGCCTTGTCACCAAAATCTCCCTGTTCAGACTCTTCAGCCACCGGGGTAATCAAGGCTACATTTTCACACGCCCCGCATCCACTTCTTGCTGACTCGGGAGTAAAACATTAAAGTCTATAGGAGGCGAATACAGGTGCCCTAAGTCAATCGCCCGTAAATCCAAGGGCCCACGCAGCAATTGAACCCATATAGAGCACTTCGTCGATATGAATCCACAGCAGCAAAAAGTTTGTCAAAAATTTCCTCATGTTGTCTCTTCAACTCCCCCTCATGGCGAGCCTGCAGATTGCCCAACTGACCCTCCAACTCAGCCATTCTGGACTTCGTGGAAGCCAACTCAGCATCGCGCTCCTCCAGCTTCTTCGCCGATTCAGCAGCAGCCGCTTCTGCCTTCTCACCCCTTAGCAGCAATTTGGCTATCTCTGTCATGTGCCTCTCTTCAACCTCCTTCAAGGACGCCTCCAACCTTGCGTTTACCTCTTTCTGCTTTCCAACCTGAGCATCCAGTTCAACGACCTTAGACGCCTGCAGGTTAAACTTTTCTTGCCAATTTGCCATCTGGCACGTATAGGGAGTCTAGCAGTGCAGTGCCTCCACCAGCCCCACCATCGCGGTGTTCAGGTTTTGAGCTGGACTCCTCCAAGATAATACTTCCCGGTCGCTGGCCGCTACTCCATTCATCGACCACTTTAGAGCCGCTTCAAAGTCTAGCACCCTACCGTTTCGCAAAATGCCAGAGCTACTCAGGCTGGGCCTCCTACGGCTCACTCGCGGCCTCAGAGACGTAGTACTTGGTTGTGAGGTCGACCCAGGTAATGGCCCTCCCCTCAACCCAACAGCCTCCACCCCGGGCTATGAAACGGGGACTGTTGCAGCCGCCACCATAGTCATCGGCAATGCATCTCGGTGACCAGCAGTCGTGAACGTGGCAGTCACAGCGACACCCATCTCGTAATCTGCTCGTCCACCTATCTTTCTTTTACCCCGTCTTTGATGCGTAGTCACCTTCTCGACAGCAGCCTGCTTGGCCGCCCTCTCCGCCGTGCTGCTTGAACAGGATCCATCCCTGCATAGCAGATAAAACACCAGGTTAGTACCATCATTCATCTTTTCATACTTACAGTACTTAGAACAAGTACCCTCTTCCATCCCCTGACTCGATTGGCGGTCACCACCATCTACATTACCCGCCTGCTCCTCCCTACTCGCCCTACTACCTTCCTCGTCATACACCACCAACTTCGCAGCACCCTCTCCTCTTTTCGCATCTTCTATCCCTTCTTCTGGCACATGCTACCCTACGCAAGACAATAGAGCACATCAGCCCTTCAGCCCAACATATACACATGCCAAATTAACACTTATTCTAATCGGTCTCATACTTCTCTAATGTCGCAACAAACGTCGCTGCCTTCATTGACCAACGGGATGTACTAGCCCTTCTGGCACGTCCTCCAAATCTCGCCCCAAGCACTCTCTTTGGATGTTTCGGAATGTTAAGTAAATTATGCTGCTCACGCATCCACCCCTAAAGAAAAGCATCTGATCCTTCTCTGCGGGCTCCAAGCCAATTCTCTCGTTATTGGCTCTGGCCCTCCTCCCCCACCAAACCGAAAACCTCCATTCAGTGCCCACCATCTCCGTCACCACAAAGAATTGGTCCCGCCGCATATGTGCATTTGACGGCAGGTCACCACCATCCTTCCCCCCTCCATCGACTATAAATAATAGAAACAGGCCTCCCCCGTTTCAGGAAATAGAGCTCCTTCACCACCCCAACTGATGGTCGCCACCCTTTTTTCTTGCACACCAAAAAATATGTTAGCAGAATCGCCCAACTGTTTGGCTTCAACTGGTTGGGCAACAAATTATTCGCCTCCAGCACCTCGCCAAAAAAAGGCTCTAGTGGCAGGTGGAAGCCAGCTTTGAAAATGTGCAGGTAGAACGCTGCACTATTCCCTTCAGCGAATGCCGCTCGCCTACGTGGACCCGCCTCCGCAATCTGATACCTCTCCAGATCGACCCCCTATCATACATCCACCGCCACATTACCTCCATATTTGCCACCTCGACATGCATAGCAACCGCTGCCGTGTCCACCTCGGTGTTCGCCTCCTCAGCCACTTCCCCAGTGACTGTTGCCTTAACTTCCTCCTCTGCAACTGCCTCCTCGACCTCCTCATTACTTGAACCTCTTTCCTCCTCATCTCCTCTCTGTTCGGCCCCTACTTCTCTCATCTCCTCGTCTTCCTCCAACACTACACGCCCAGACATCTCCCCCTGGCTTACTTGCCCCCTATCACCCTTATCTCGGTTCCTACTTCCTCCAAACTTCCCTTTCTCGCCACAGACTTAACCAATAGTCTCCCACCCCTAACCATCAGCTACAACTCACCTACCCAAACGTACCAACAACACAGACCACAGGAACTCACCCGCACTTACCAGACAACGGCTCTCCTTCCTCGCAATGCTCCTCTTCGCACCTCCACCAGCACGATCACTGCCAAACAACAGAAAATCGTTAGCAATGCTAAAACACAACGATTGACTCTACCACTGCCCTCTCAACTCTCACGACTTACCCTTTCTCCTTGCACAAGTTCTCTCGCCCTTTACTCTGTTTTCTTTTCACAAAACATGGAGCACCTCCTTAGCCCCTCCCTCCATTATATACTCGAATGCTCTTGTCTCTTCCCTTGCCACGTGTCACAACCCTATTCAGCACTATCACTGCGCCACCCTAACACTCTGCCCTACACTAACACGTGTCCCCTCGCCCTTTCGAATCCCCCCAAACACACCCATCCGAATCCCCTGTCAGGCCACGTGTTCTCTTCTCATTCCTTTCCCTTTTTCCACGACCTTCCATTTCCCTGCCATTACTGCTATCATTACTGCCAAACTGTGCCTTTTCGCCTCCCGCGCGTCAGGCTCCACATGCCACGCGCAAACTCCCCATCGCACGTCCAAAACGTCAGGTCACTTTATAATCGCCTTTTTGGAACCCGGGGGGGACAATTATTATACCTCCGCATATGATGACCGCCGAGACGATCACAGTTCAACATGACGGCCGCCTAAATGACCATGATCCCATTTGGGCGATAAAGAATGGCGATCGCCAAACCACACCCGACAGCGATTTGACCTGCCGGCAGCAACTTAAATGCGGAGTTGACACCTTGACTGGCGACCGACCACTAGGCACCATAGCCTGACACCTAGCTCAGCGATGGTCACATCACCACCAAATCACCTGACACCATGTCCCCAAACAAACCCTATAAAAGGGTAAGCACACTCACAGGTAAGCATCCAGACTCCAAGAAAAACATAAAAACACCATTGCATAAAGCACCCTTCTGACTTAATCATCGGAGAGGGCTCCCGGAGTACAAACTCCGGCGTCCTTCTGACTTTCTCTGTGTTGCAGGATCCAGCTTGACCTGGGATTCCAGATAGGAAGACATCAACAGAGAGTATTTATAGTCAGAAAGAAAATATTTAAATATAAATATTTTATATTATATTTTTAATATATTATTAAATAAAGAATATTAATTATTATATTGTTATTCATAAATATTTTTTAATATAATATATTAAAATTCATTTAAAAATATTTATTACATAATGTTACATTCTATAAATTTTATTTTAATAAATTTAATATAATTTTAAGACATTAATTAAATAATTTAAGTTTTTTAAATAAAAATATTATTATTTATGTTAAGGACAAAACAATCTTTGTTTTTAATTTATTTTTTAAACCAACCAAACAAAATAATATTAGTTCTTTCTTTTTTCATATAACCAACCAAACTATATAATATCAATTATCATTTTATTCTATTTTTATCGAATAACTATTTAATTCTATCTCTGTTTTATTTGAACGAACAAAAGATAGCATAAATTTTTTAATTTTCATAATTATTCTTTGATGTGTATGCCATTGTAAATAAGTATTTTTGGATTTGACCTTGATAAGGATTAAATTTAATTACAGATCGAGTATGAGATAGGATTTTGTAACTCAATATGTTACATTACAAGTTATTATTTAAATTTAATTTTATAAAAATATATAAATAATAATTTTAAAAAATATTTTAATATATCGCAAAGATTAAAATAAACTTGTAAGTTTGATCTACTAAGTCTAAACGAACAAATTTTTTATTATTCAAATATGATCTAATCTAATTTACAAATAATTCTAATAAGACCTCACATATGTTTTTTAATAGTAATACCTTAGTAAAAGGAAAATAGTACAATACAAAATAAAAAAATGTTGAGCCAACGTGGCGGCACATGATTAGAGTACAAATTGTCTTATTCGGACTGTGTGCTGAACTGGGTATGGGAATAATTTGTATTTTTCTCTGGGCCCTTTGTTGAAACTTGAAACGCTTGTGAAAGTTGAAAACTTTGAATTTGAAGCCTCCTTTTCTGATCTATTTTCTCTACAAATTCAACAAATAAAAATCCTCTTTTTTTTTTTTTTTTTAATTTTTTTATTTCTTGTGTCAAACCAAAAGGCACCAATTTTCTTATTCTTCTCACAGAACCCATCTCGCAAGCCTTCAGAACAACAAATATTTGCCCTCTCTTTTGTCCCTCTCTGTCTTTCATCTCTTCTGGTAAAGAAAATGGGGGTTCCAGTGATCAAATTTCCCATATTTACGGTAATCAGAGTATTGGGAATTGTAATAACAGCTCTTGTTTTCACATGGACTCTTCATTACAGAGGAGGATTGGCTCTCATCTCTGATAACAAAGATCTCATCTTTAATGTAATCTCTTCCTTCTTTGGCTTTGAAATTTCTTTTAATTTATTTTCCGGTTACTTGGTTTTGATTTTTGTTTAGTGGGTTTTGGGCATTTGTTTTTGGGGTTAGATACGGTGATCCAACGAGATCAAGTTGCCATTTTGACTTACAGTAATTTGTAGAAATTAATGTGTTGTTTGTTTTCGAGCAAATAAAAATAAGAAGAATATAAAAGATCTTTACTTTTATACTGAAAATGTTTATTCCTGAATTGATATTTTTATCTTAGTCCTTTGTTCCTTTTTAATCAATTATGATTAATGTTTTGCCTTATAACAAAGTAAGGTAAGTAATGAACAACACCATAGTGGAACCTTATCTAATATCTTTCGTGGTTCATCCTATGAAGAGGAGTAATTTTCTTTCCATTACAGAAACCTAATTGTTGTTGTTGTTGGCAGGTCCATCCTGTTTTAATGGTGATAGGATTAGTGCTCTTGAATGGCGAAGGTGAATGTCATTTCTCATTGTTCTAAGGAAATTCTAGATGCTGCAACTTGTAGTTATATTTATCCTTCTATATTGGGCCCTTGTGATATAATTAATTTCAAATGGACAGGATGAAAGAATAAATCTGGAATCAGACACAAAAAATTGATGCATGTCTAGAAGTTTGACATTTTGCAGAGTGCTTACCGTTGGTTGTCACTGATAGGATCATTGAGGTTTTCTCATGACATGAAAACTGAAATCTTATTGCTACGTCGGAAGAGCTGCTTTAAATATTTTAAGAGTTTGTGAGTGCTTAAACATGGTACCATGATGTTAGGTTATGTTTGTCAAACCTAATACATATAGTTATGATCAGAAAGGAGAACAGGAACGTAAATCGGTACTTATTTAAAACGTAATCTGATAGCGGTAGTGTTCTTGAGTTTGCTTTGTAGGAATGATATATGTATATTAAAAGAATATAGTATAAATCTATATAAGATATTGAAGAGCTTTTTTTGCTTGCTTTTTTAATGTGTGGCCTCGGCTAACAGTATAAGCCTGTTAAACTTAAACCACTGGCCCCACCGGTAATAAAATTTAACTTTTAAAATAAATTTTTAACAGTATAATTCTTTTCTTCTTTGTGATTTTCGGTAGTCAAATTATCTGTGTTTCTCTCTTCGTTTTGTGTTATTCTATTTTTTTAAACGGGAACTTAGAATTTATCTAGGTGGATCACTAGCGATCCAAGATTGGGAATGTGTGAGCCAATTTGATAATCGTTGGGGGCTTAGCGATTTCTGGTAACACAGATTATGGCACATGCATAAACACAAGTTTTTGTTTCCCCCTTTCTTTGTGCCTCATCAAAAGCTGTTACTCGTAGTAGGTAGATATTTCTGGATACTGTATGCATCTATTTTCCTCTTCCCTTATTGCTTCAATAACTTGTCATCAAGGTTAATTCAAAACTTGGTTTCTTAAAGGAAGCATCATCTAAACAGTGATCTTTAGAAGGAATGATGTTATAATACATTGTTATGTCAAACTTTTATAAATTATCTTGCTTATAAATTTATCTTTTTTGATCTGCCATAAGCATGGGAGATGTTATTCTTATTTTATGTCTTGTGGCCTAGCCCATGAAACAATCAGTGTTGAAGTAAACTCAATTCGAGAATTGTGAATGTGAAACTTTATGGAATGTTTATCTTTACTGTACTGCTTTCGTAACACTTGTTTTGGTGTGATTAATGCAGCTATGCTATCATACAAGACCGTTCCCGGCACAAGAAGTTTGAAAAAATTAGTTCATCTTACTATACAATGTGTCGCTTTTATCTTGAGTACTATCGGTGTATGGGCTGCTTTGAAATTCCACAATGATAAGGGTATTGACAACTTTTACAGTCTTCATTCATGGTTGGGGCTAGCTTGCCTTTTCTTATTTGGCATCCAGGTCTGTGTTACTAGTCTTCTGTTCCAATTCCAGTGCCTTTTCGCTTCCTTCTGTCAAAGCTGTGTGGTTCTTAATGATTTTGATGTTTTTGTTTTGGTTTTAATTTTGTTGTGGGCAGTGGGCTGCCGGATTTGCAACCTTTTGGTATCCAGGTCGGTCAAGAAACAGCAGAGCTGGCTTATTGCCATGGCATGTTTTCTTTGGGATGTATATATATGCACTTGCAATTGCTACTGCAACTACGGGTATCTTAGAAAAGCTTACATTTCTTCAAAGTAGTGGGGTAATATCACGCTACTCCACCGAGGCATTACTTGTAAACTCTTTGGGTGTTTTGATAGTTGTTTTGGGTGGATTTGTGATTCTTGCTACGCTCATGCCTGTGAACGGAAAATCTGATGCCCATAGGGGATTAGTGGAATAGTAGCTACTATATGTTTCCCTGTGACTCCAGGACTAGGAGAGTTAGTGAGTGAGAGCTGTAATTCTTTTCTTTACTCTGAAACAAAGGAAAATTAGTAGAGGATGATATATTAGTTAAAATCTGCACGACGACGTTGAATTTTGTAATTGTCTAATAATGTTTACTCTCTTATCTTTCTTTTTCTTTTATTGTAATTCACTTCAGGAATTGGATTTCTTGTTTTAACGGTGTTAAAAACTGTGTATTCAAAGTGTTCCAAAATCAGAAAGGATATACTTTTCTGCTTATTTTGCTGGACCTTTTACATGGTGAAAGCTGGGATGATTAGGGTTCTATCTCTCTGTTGTTAATGTTGCATTTTTTTTTTTTTTTCAAGTTACCATAATAGCAACAGAGATTGCTCAGCAGCAGGAGCCCAAGGTATTATTTTTGAACAATCAAGAACGAGTTCACTGGCTTGGACACCACGGATTAAACAATTTTAGCTCCTCCAGCCCAAAGCTACATTCATTAGGGGTGTGCACTATTCGGGTTTACCCGAATTAACCAAACAAACCAAAAATTTTTGGTTCAGTTGGCTACTGAAATAAATTCTGTTAGTTAACGTAAGAGAAATTTAAAAAAATTTGATTATTGATTAATTCGATTCGATTAAATAAAAATATCAAATTAACCGATTTAACCGATTTTATCCTAAACGCATTACACTACGCTGTTTAAAATATATAGTTTTTAAATTAAATAAAAATATTAAATAAAAAATCTCTAATAAAGCTAAAACTTTGAAAAGATGATAAGCTTGAAAGCTACTCTCTAACTTCGAGCCAAACGCCTAATCCAAAACCCTTTTCTTTTCCCTCTTTTCTTCTCCTAAGACCTGAGCAGCTCACACACTCTCATCATGCTCTTCCTAGTCCCTTCCCTAGTCTCATCAAACTCGCATCAAGTCGATCTGCCTCTCTCCATCTTTCGAGTGTCGACTTTCCCTCTAAGCAGGTTGATAATCTGGTCCTAACTGTTGCGGACGCGGATGGACGTGAACTGGTGGAAAGGATTTGGTTTTGGATGGATGACTGCAATTGTACTTCGTCTGTTTCTTTGGATGGATTGGAGTATGATGACTTAAAGAGCTTATTTTGGTTTTTTGGAACAAGCATGAACTTAAAAAAAAAAAAAATCATAAAAAATTTTTGTTGGGTTATTCAAAAATCGACTGAGTTAACCAAAAATTTTCAGTTCGATTAATTTTTCGTTTAATTAATCGATTCAATTATTAGTTAAGGTTTTTAAAATTTCCGTTATTTTAGTTTATAAAAATTCAGTTCGATTATTAATCGAATCGAATAAACGATCAACCTTAACATTTATAATTAGGGTTTAACTTGTTTCATGGCAAACTAAATGTCCCCTTTACCTTCCAATTTTTCCCTCGATGTAAGATTTGGTAGTTTTGGAGTCGATAAAAAAGTAATTAAAATAAATAAAAATAATAATAATTCAAAAATTAAATGATTAATATTTAAAAATTTATATAAATCTATAATCTTTTAAACGATTATGATAAAATATCTAATACGAAGAAGAATGAATGAAAATCTGCATATGCAGTGAGGATAAAAGCTCTTTATCTTCCAACTATTCTTGCTCAGCAAATTACATATAGTCACGGTCACTAAAAATGAGAATATCAAAATCTTTGTGACATTAAAAGTCGAAACAAAATTCCAGCTCTTGTGCAAGAAAATTGTCAAAATCTGCCGCTGCTACGAAAATCATCCTTCGAACCTCAAACCAAAACAAAAGTTAGTTACTACAACAAATGAGATTGTATCTCATTCATACTTGTGCTCGGAGAGGCGAAAGGATCGCACTCTTCACTGAGTTGGGTTTTAAAAGAAACAACTGCAAACCATGTGAGCCTATAGCCTTATTCCATCAGGATGAAAAGGAGAAGAAGAAGAAGAAAACATTAGCAAAATTGTTGAGATTGACCAGAATGTTGACGCTCTACATTATGAGCAAAATTTGTTGAGTTGAGAAGCCTCTGCGATCCGTTTATGAACCAGCCATCATCTTAGGACTAGGAGGACCACGTGTTCTCTTCTATATTCTCTCGCAATTACGGGCACACACCTAAAACAACAACAATATCCCAATTCATTTACATACAACTTATAGCCCCGACTTAAAACTGCATTCAATGCTTCTTCTTTCTATTAAGGATACGGGATACAACCCATAAAAAAAAAAAAAAAAAAAGGCACTTTGCTCATATACGTAAGGTTTTTAAAAGAAAAATTCATAGCATCATAGTTTTCCGTGACTTACCTCAACCAAGTCTCAGTCTTAATATGTTGCTATTTACAGCCTAAAATACAAGAAGAAAAAGAACAATAATCAGCCATTTCAAATCAAACTTGCCGTGCCATAATCTGTGATTACAATGGAGACATAATCTGAAGGCTGAATTCTCAGCCCTCAGAAGATTTATTTATTTTGTATTACATCATCCCATTATAATAATAAAAACACTTACATTAAATTCAGAAGCTGCAGATTTTCACCATTGACCGAACCATCTATGTAGATGATTTTTCTCTACCATGAACCTTTGAAATAGCATCTGAGTTACCTGTAAGAGATGGAACGGACACCTAAGCCACTTATATTTAAGTGATCAAAAAAAGGAAAGAAGACCTGGTAAAAGTTGACCTCAAATACAATTTCCAGAAAATGCTTACCAAGCTCATTAAAACAAATCGAATCAAGCTGCACCTTTTCATGAAATTTATATGCTTCACAACACACTAACACTGGTACACTAAATGCACGAGCAACCATGGCAATACAAGCAATGCCAACTCTTGAGTACACTGTTCCATTAGACAAAACCGATGAAGCACCCAGAAAATCTCGAGTAACTTCATGCATGATACAAGAAACAGCGTTTACTTGAGTGTGTGCACAGTTAAGGTCCTTCTTCACCAACATATGAAGCAAGAGTTGTCCTTCAAGCTTTGGACGAGAGTCAACCACTACAACTCGGAATTGTTTGTCAAGCTCATGGGCATGCAATAGTATCACCTCAACTGCAGAGGATGCCCCATATGTGAGAAGAACGTCACCATCTCTAATTTTTGAAACAGCATGTTTGACTATCACCCTGTCCGCAAGGATGATCTTTTCATTTATGAAACGATCTATATCCAACATGAGTGTAGCTTTTGCTTCTGATTCTGACAAAGCCAATGTAATTTTGCAATTTGACGCTTCAGAAACTCGATTGCATTACCCATGCTAATTGAGAGTGGCCTGCACTCAATCAAGAACGACAGATGACTACTAATCCTTTCATGTAAAGTCTGTAATTAAAGTTTTTTCAGGAGCTGAGTAATCCTTGATGGCCTCTTTAGATGCTTTGAGCATTGCAATACAACGAGCATTGCCACCGCATGTATCTCAGATAAATACTGCAATCCAACCTATGAAAACAGGAAGCCCTAATGAAACAAAAATTCACCAATACTTCGATCTCTTTTACACATTGATAATAAAAAAAAAAAGCTAATATACTAATAACTAGCATTGAGAAGCTTCCAATCATGGGGGTTAAGAATGAAGTAAAAATCAGTAAAGCATGATTTGCCAAGAACATCTTAATAGAAGAGTCAGATATCAATCTGTAATTAAGGGATTACTATTCTATACATTGGCTGTGGGGCCTTTTAACTCTGCATGCGGGTTTAAACGGTTGTCACATCCCTTTAATAATTGAACAATTGATTGTTTTTTAAAAAGTCCAACATGGACATGTATCAACAGTTCCAATCTGCTTGTAGAGTTAAAAAAACTACGTAATTATTCTATTCGAAACAAATCCCTATAAATAATAGATACACACAAACATATATATCTCATACGAATACGTGCATGTAATATGATTAATGCATGAATAATGTGCATGTGTGTATGTGAACTCTTTTCTAAGTCCAAAGGAGCACAGAGTCAAGTTTGTAGGAGTACCTTATGGACAGTGCGATGCATGGGATCAAGTTCGAAAAACTTCGTCTCTAAATCAGGAAGCTGAGTTCCACGTTCGTATTGAGGCAAATGCCTGAACAGTTCCACTCTGGTTCTAGCTTCGGTTTGTTTTACATCAGCATGCCTTTGGCTTTCTCCACCCGGCTTGTATCATCATATTGCAATATGGATGAGGAGCATCCTTCTTTCTATCTTTCCCAGGTGCACGATCACCTCCCTTCTCAGAAGCTGCAACTTGGGAAACGTCATTCTTTTGTGAAGGTGGTTTTGCAGCTTCACTTTGTTTTGTATTTTCTGAAGTAGCAATCTTAGATGCAGCAGTGGATGCCTTAAATCCTTCAGGTAATAAAACATAGTGATCAAAAGGAGCAGATAATGAGTCATTAAGGGTGATCGAAACAAACAGACAATGAGTTATTAAAGGTTTTCTTTATTAAAAAAAAAAAAAGTGAAATACAAAACAAATAACTATAAGTCAACATGAACTCATTTAGATTTTGAGTCCTGTTTATGGAATAAACTGAGTTTTAGACATAGAGAAAGCTATGTGCAATGACATATGCAAGCATGGTTGGGGGGGAGCAAGAAGTCATTTGAACAAAGCTTGTGGGCATAAAACACAGTTAGCAACATGTACCTTTTGCCGCAGCTTTTGCAGCTCGCTGAGCCTCCTGCAGGCACGTCTTTCAGCTTCAGAAGTTTTCTCTTTCAATGGCTTTGAATCTGGTCGATCGTTCTGCACTTGAACGGATGCTCCACCAGCCTTTTCTGCAGTCAATTTTCCCTTCGTCTTGTAAACACTTCAATTTCACATTTCTTAGAATGAAAAAAAAAAAAAAAAAAAAAAAAAAAAAAAGACTCCAAATATCTCAAACCATACACAGCTTAAAAGAGTTTCAATTTCTATCAACCAAATTTGAAAGGAAGCATCTTTCATTAGAGCGATCCTTTCCCACCACAGATCATAAGCTACTGTTAGTTAATGTCCATCCAAATGAACTCACCCCAAGAAGGAAAGAAAATACAAAAGCCACCGGAAATGAGATAAAAACTATGCAATGTAAATAGTTCGTACTACATTATGTAATTGAAATCTGTCGATAAATCTGATTAGCAGCTAGGATTTTAGCATGAAAGCTCTCCCTCTTTCAGCTTGTTATGCTTTTACTGCATGATGGTTAAGGGGAAATAGTCTATGTTAAATGAACTTGAGATCTGGTGCTGAATAGCATGTATCAAACACAAATACCCCCCCGCCAGTCGACGTTTTAAACTTATTTTGGGGATCTAAGTGTCATATCCAAGAAATTTAAAGTGACCAAGAAGTATCAGATACAGGTATGTTACGTGATTTGAAGAATAGAGTAACTAACACGATGTAGTTACCAAACAGCTTGTACTAACAGGATGCCACGAAGATCATGTTAATATAACATGGGAATCAAGTACCAAAAGGGGAAAGCACCAATAATCCTCTGAATCCACCAATTGATGTAAAAAAAGAGAGGCTTAGATGTTAACTGCTTATTCACTTTCATAACAAGGCTCTTTTCCCTAAATATGTGAGGCAAGACAGTTCACAAGCTACTTTAGCTAGAAACAGAAAATACTCGGAGCTTGTCTAATTGGCTGTCTGGTCCAGAATTTCAAATGACAGTGGCATAGTGGTGCTGTGGCTGCTATTTTGTGCTAGCAGCAATGTCAGCAACTGCTAAAGGCCTCGATAGCGGTGTGAAAAAAAAATTACACTAATAATGGTCGATCACATGTGCAAAAAACAGGGCAATGCAAAAAAAGCAGCAGAAACTGCCCACTTTAAAAGAACTCCAGTCCTTAACGAAGTAAACAGAGAGAAAGTGTGAGATGAGACCGTAACAAGCAGCGCTACTGTATTATGTGAACTGAAAACAGAAAACCAAACACACCAGAGAGATGCAGAGCCAAAGACCAGATAATACAAACCAAGGCAAGAACTCAAAATCTCAAGGCTCAAGCAGAAATCTACAAGTTGCGTTCAGGCTTTCAAGAATTATCATATTTATTTTCCTACTTCTGGGCTTTGGTTTGGCCTATTGAAGGCAGGAGAAGACTTAGAACAGGAAGGGGATGGTGGGTGGACTTCAGCAAATTGAGACAGAATACGAGTTCGTATATTTAATTTTGATGAGTTGTACATTTAGTTACGGTGAATAATTCTTTTAGTTATGGTTATTCTTACATTTAGTTCTAGTGAGTTTTACATTTAATTATAGTAAGTCATACATTTAGTTATACTAAGTCGTACATGTAATTATGCTAAGTTGTACATTTAGTTATACTGAATCGTATATTTAATTATGGTGAGTTGTCCTTTTTTAGGTATGGTTATTCGTATATTTAGTTAAAGTGAGTTGTATATTTAGTTATAATATAAAATATCTTTTATTTTTATTATAAAATATATATTAATATAATATATAATATATATTATATAATTTGCATATAATATATATTATTCTTAATTTTTTAACAATAATTTGAAATTTAATATATATTTTTAAATTTTTTATTTTTATATAATATTCTAAGATTTAATATAAAATATTTTTTTAATTTTTATTATTTTTAAGTATTATTTTTAATATATATATAATTAATATAAAATAGGAGGAGTTGGTTCTCTTACAATACATAATATTATATATATATATATATATATATATAGTATAAAAGACCTAATACATATGTGTGGGTTCGGGGTCGATTTCTTTCCTCCAACATATATATACAATATTATATATAATATATATTATGTATTATATAATAATATATAAAATTATTTTTAATTTATATTTTTTTAATTAATAATTTAAAATTTAATATAAAATATTTTTATTTTTTATTATTTTTAACTAATAATTGATGGGGTTTGGTTCCTACCTAAGAGAGTCGACCTCCTTGGGGGATGATGATGCACAGCAGCACAGAGAAAGGAGGAGAAGATAAAATAAAAGATAAAAAGGTAATTAAAATTTATTTATTAATAATTTTAATAATTATTATTTATTTTTTAAAATTATTTTTTTTTATTTTTATTTTTTTAATAATTATTATTGTATTTTACTTTTTTAAATTCTCTCAATTTTTTGGGATAAATTTTACAAAAAAAAACTTCTCATGTATAAATTTATTTGGAGAAAATATTAAGAATTGTAATAGAAACGAAATTTGTGTAATTTAGATAAAATATTATTAAAGTTAATAATTATTATCTGTTGATTTTATTATTTATTAATTTATGATTTTATATTTGAATTTAGAGTAATGTTTTTTATTTTGGTATTTGTATAGTTATTTCTTTATTAGATTATATTAGTTCTTATTATTATTTTATGCGTAATTAAATAACAATTGGAAAGCTTCACATTCAACATTTTTATATTTTGTTACTATATAACATGCAATCAAATAACATGTTTACATTTAAAAATTGAAAATGCACACCATTCACCATGTGGTAAAAATTGGATTATATATCAATATTTGTAGTAGATGAAATTTTAAATTATTATATTTTTAAGTTTATAATATTATTAAACATGAATGCTTGACGTTTAGCATATTTATATTATGTTAGTTATTAATATTCTTTGAAATTAATGTACAAGAATGAATATATATTTTTTCTAAATATGCATATTTTAATATAATAACAAAAAATTGTGAATTTTTTATGCAAATAAAATATTACAAAATGTCATAAAATACTTTAAAAATCATTAAAAATAAATTTTTATCCTTATTACTATAATTACTATGTTTTTCCAACAAATTGTGCAAATTGAGGAAAAAAGAAATCACAATCACAAAAACATTTACTCACAATCACTATAAATACAATCCAACCAAAAATAAAATTATAATCACAATTTAAATCTTTAGTCAATTCAAGCTCTAAGTAGTCAATAGAGGAAAATTTTAGCATCTTAAGCCGCTTACAACCTGATGAAGCATTCATGTTCAATTACACTTCTCCTATCTAAACGTTCCAAAATCCTTAACACTTCGCAGAGAGACGAAATAAAAATCCAATATTCAGAGAACTCAGCTGCATGAAAATGCCCAAATCTTCCAATTTTTCATAGCGTATTAGTTTCAATATAAATCACCAATAAGGTAATCAGTACTGTATCGGTGGATATATCTTTTTTATTTTGATACAGATACATATTGATATTAGTGTGTTTCAGTATATCGTTTCAAATTTATCGGAGTTTAAATATTTTTAATTTATATATATAAAAAATATTTTTAAATATAAAATAAATAAGATTAAATAAATTATATATATATTAAATATTCATCAATTATATATAATGTTGTATAAAAAAACTTCATCAAATATAAAAAAATCAATATCAGTTAAGTAGTAAAATTAAAATTTTTTAATAATTATTAAATTTATGAGTAATTATATCTAAGATTCATCAAATTTATGAGTAATTATATATAATATTCATCAGATATAAGATCAATTTTGATTTAACTTTTTTTACAAGCTTATATTATGTATTGATCAGTACAGCTATTTTTGACCGATACCACTGAAATAAACCGATACTTACCGATACGGTCGGTACAGATTGAAACCAAAACCACAACGAAACAAACTATCACCAATACCGTTATATATTAAAACTAGTACGGTATCGACTACACTGATCACTAACCTAATTTAATTCAACAATAAAGTATTACCAATTCCACTGTATTTTACCAAAAAAAAAATAATTAAAATATTATTTCCAGGGAAAAAAAAAAAAAAGTTACTTCCACTTGCCAGAAATTCCTGGATTAACCAACGACGCAATGGTGAGCTTGCTCACGGGTACATTACTCGCCTTAACGCCTAGGAAGGAGGATGGCGATTTTCCTGAAACAAGTTTACGACCAGGCGAGAACGACGAGGGCACGTCTTCTTTCTCAGGGTGGAATCGTTACCGTTCGAGCGGAATATGAAAACGACGTTCTAAGGGAGGTGGCTTGGAGAACCGTACGGAGGAGTGTGTCGGGGTGGTGACGTGGCGGAGGGATCGTAACGAGGGAGAGTGAGTTGCCGGAGGGAGAATTGTCATTAACCGGATGGGAAGGGAGAGAAAGAGATTGGATTGGATCGTTGCGACGTGGAGGATCCGAAACGGAACGGTCCGTGGCGGTGATGGTGATTGTGTGAAGAACCCAACTTGACGGACCTTCGGGTGGCTGACTGTTCGAGTGGCGCGGCGAGGCTTCATTTGTTAGCAAGCAGTGTTCGGTTCAAAGAAAATTTTGTTCTTCTTTAATATAAGCGTAGAACGGGGGTCGTGAGGGAAAGATTTTTCTGGGCAAAATTTTGGGGCTTTAAAATGGAAGAGCAGTGGTCATTTCTTTACCTATTCGCTACCAGCATAAATAGAGAACATTTTTTTCCAATATAATGTCGGTTCAGTGAAGTCCCGATAAATGAAACTCGAGAATGATTATTTTAATAAATTGATAATTTCGGTTAAAAAGTAAAATTTCATAATTTTAAATGTTTCTTTTGGAGAAACAATAAGTAGAGTGCAATGTAATAAGAATCTTGATTGTCATCTGTTAGACAAATTCATAACCTGCTAAATAGTATTTCTCTCTCTGTAGTTGTTTTCATAATTGTATCTAGTCTTGTTTTTATTTATAAATCATTTATGTATTTTAATAAAAGAAAATAATAGTATATTATTATGGAATATTGGATTTACCATAAATAAAAATTTTTTAATATACCGCTTATAATTATAGGATTATAATTCACGTAATTTGATTATGTATAATCAATATAGGCTTAGCTTGATGCCTATTAAATATCACAGTATTATCATTGTAATGACAAAGAATTGAACAAAAAAAAGTAGCATTTTCTCTATCTTTATGTCTATCTCTTTCTTCCTTATAACTTCGTTCGTTGTTTCTTTTTTCACAAGCCATAAGGCTCACAAATTTTCACTAATTTCGCAACACTTATTAGCATGATTGCTCTAAGGTTAAGAAAATTGGTAAATCAATTATGTTTTATTTTCATTTCGTTGATTTATATCTTCATAAAGATATTAACAGTTTACTTTAATGAGTCACATTTATTACTTTAAGAGAAATAATAAAAGCAATCGTAATTTGATGTTTACCTAATTGTGAGCAAACTTTAGGTTGTCAAAATAGTTGTTTATCTAGTCTAAAGCTAATTAAAAACATGTTTTGGTGAAAAGGTACTATTAGAGCTTGAAAAAACCAAAAAGGGTTGAAAAAGACAATTTTAAATTGAAAAATATTAGCTAAGGGTTTGCCTTAATAGGGTAATATGGTAATTAAAGAACTAGAATGGTTAGCGGTAACTGTCGGGTCTTTGGGAGACTCGACCCTTACCATCTGAGTCAAAACGGTCTAGCCTCCCACGCTACATGACCAACGATCAGATTGGTCTCGAAGACCTTCCTTATCCATCATCTATCTTTTCCTTTCTCACTTATGTCAAAAGCCATCGAAAAAGCCCTAAACCTGATATGCCTCTCAAACCCAACATAGGAACCTTGGTTTTCTGACGTTGGCAAGACAAGCTATAGCAAGCATGGCCTAAAGCTATCTAGCATTGATCCCAACATATCTTCGCAACCCTCGAAAGCCACCGATTGTGGCGAAGACATCAAAACCTAAAAAGCTTAAACTTGGTTTTATCAAATCTTAAAGAATTCGATCTCTACACCATCGATCAAGCCTATAATTAACTAGCCAGCATCCCTTTGGTATTGATAAACTAGCAAAATTTTGGAATTTGAATGAAGTGGAGCCTTATATCGATACCTTACACCTATGCATCGAGACATGTATACAAAAATATATATTTTCCTTATCTTTGACCCTCCGAATCCCTTGCCTTGGCTAGGAATGATGGGAAATGGACCCATACTTCTTAGAGTGACCTTAATGGTGCCTCAAATGATAACTTCTAATGCCTTAAATGTTGGCCCGGACAAAATGAGGTATCTATAAACATGTCATATAAAATAGGTGAATGCCACTTAGACTTATATTGATCATACATATTAAAACCATACATGTTTTAGATATTGAGTGGGAGAGGGTTTCAAACAAAACCCATAAACTCCATTGTTGATCCATATATGAAAGCATGGTAACACCTCGCATCAGTTCTGCCCTGGCCACACCCTTCAGTAGGTGGTCAATTGCCACCAATATACTAAATTGGATCTCCTATGTGGAAAACATACTTGGGCATGTTATATTTGAGGTTATCCTTCGATGACTTGAATAGCAAATATATTAGGTTTTGTAAACAATGGTTATATTCTCAAGATTGGTTTAATAATAACCTCCCCTGGGAGCTCTATTAGTTAAACTGGTGGCCAAACAAGTAGTTATTAATATATATCATAACTTAGGAGGATTTAAGGCAACATATATTAATTGGATGGGATCCGTGTTCTTGGCTATATGATAAAACATCCCTCGATGACTTAAGGTAATAGATGTTGAAAATTACCATTGCAATTCTACATTTTTTTTAAGGTTTTTTTATGTATAAACATATTTATATGTTTAATTGCAAAAGATCTATTTTCTATTTGCTTGAGCGTGATTATAATGTTTCAAATATATTTTATTTGTTTTAGTTCAAAATGTAATCTACACCTCTTATTCAAATTCTTACAAGTAAGAAAATAAATGGAGATAATTTTAAACACTAGAAAAAAAATCTTCTAATTGTTCTAAGCTGTGAGAAACATAAGTTCGTACTTGACGAACCTTCCACTTGAGCCTTCAAATGATGCACTTAATGGACAGGCGTTATTACTTTACACTTGTTTGAAAGAGTCCAATGACATAGCTTATTGCTATATGCTGGCTAGGCTAGCATGCCAAATGTTTTGCAAAAACAAATAGATCATAGATAACTTGGAAGATATGTTTGGAGGCCAAGTCAAGTTGGCTCAACATTTTGCGATCATGAGTTTAATGAACTATAAGCAAAAGGCAAGTAATCTGATAAAAGATCATATGCTGATGCTTATAGGATACTTTACTAAGGTTGCTAAAAATGGTGCTAAGTTGGAATATAACACCCAAATTAAAATGGTGTTCACAACTTTTTTAGCGATTTTGTGAGCTTTTGTGTCGCGTCTAATCTAAAAAGTAAAGAATTAAGTCTCACTGAGCTCATAAGGGAGTTACAAGCCTATAAGCTTATGCTCAATGATGGCAACTAACCTAAAAGAGAGGCAAATTTAGCTATTGCTTCTAATTCTGGTTCTGGGAACAAGAAAATGAAGAAGCAAAACACCAAAAAACAAGTAGCTTATAAGTTTTCTACTCTTCCTACATCTGAAAGTAAGAAGAAAAAGAAAAAAAAGCCAAAAGATCCTAAAAAGTCAAAATGCTTCTATTGTGGAAAAGTTGGTCACTTCGAGAAAATTTGTAAGAATTCCTAGGCTCTAAAGGTAATGAAGGAAAGTATCTTCTTTATAGTGAAGCTTGTTTAGCAAAAAATCCAAAGGACACTTAGGTCATTGATTCTAGAGCCACTAATCATGTTTGTGTTTCTTTGCAAGGGTTCAAAGAAATGAGAAGTTCGCTCGACAAAAGCCTCTATTGAGAATAAATAATGGGAGAGTGGTATTCTGAACAGTGGGAGACATACATCTTTATTTTGATGAATTTAGATTTATTTTGTTAAAAGACTATTTTTATGTTCCTACTTTTAAGAGGAACCTTATTTTAGTTACTTGCTTAATTAAAGATTCTTATTTGGTTTCTTTTAACAAAACTGTGGTGATTTGTAAAAACAAGTCTTTTATCTATTCTGGATGGATGGGTGGTAATCTTTATTTGATCAAACCGAAGATGTACTCATTGCTTGACACTGAATTAACAAATAACTCTAAAAGGTTAAAAACTTCTCACTCCAATGAGGCATACCTTTAGCATTTAAGACTTGGTCATAGTAGCCAACAAAGGATTCAAAGATTAGTAAATGATGGTCCATTAGAATCTCTAATGGAGGTATGTCTTCCCTAATGTGAATTTTATCTTGAAGGTAAAATGACCAAGAGGTCTTTGGAGCAAAAGGTACAAATGCTGAAGATCTCCTAAAATTTGTGCACATAGATGTGTGTGGCTTTATGAACATCAAAGCACGAGGAGCGTATGAGTATCATGTATCATTCATAAATGACTACTCAAGGTTTGGATATGTGTACCTAATGCACCATAAGAGTAAAACCTTTAAAAAGTTTAAAGAGTATCATACAGAAATTGAGAAGCAATCAGGTAAATCCATTAAGACATTTTGATTCAATCGAGGTGGTGAATATCTCTCTGATGAATTTTTAGGACATCTTGTAGAGAAATAGATTTTATCCAATTAATTGCACTAGATACTTCATAACAGAATAATGTAGTTGAGAAAAGGAATAGAACCTTACTGGATATGGTACGATCCATGATTAGTTATTCAGAACTACCAATATTGTTCTAGCGATATGCCTTATAAATAGCCTATTATATTCTAAACCAAGTTCCAATCAAATCAGCTCTTAAGACTCCATATAAGTTATGGAAGGGTAAGAAACTCTCCCTTGGACATATGATAATATAGGGGTACACTGTACATGTGTTGGATAAAGATGCAAAGAAATTGGAATCATGTTTAGAATTATGAATGTTTGTAGGATATCCTAAAGGAACAAAGCGAGGACTATTTATAACCTGAAGGAACAAGAAGTCATTGTTTCAACCCATGTGAATTTCTTTCAGGAGAGTTACATGAATGACTTTAAGCCTCGAAGAAATGTGGTGCTCGAGGAACTATCAGAAGATAAAATTGCTCTATAGATTTTAGTCTTGGATCTTATTCCAAGTTTCTAAGAAAAGACAAGCAAACGATCAAACACCTAGGGAGCTTCCTCGTAGTGGGAGGGTTTCTAAAAAACCTAATTTCTTCATGTATGATGGTGAGATTTATCAATCCAAGCACCTATGGCCTTGGAACAAAAATTTTACAATTTTACAAATGAGTCCCTAAATTTGCCAAAACTACAAAATGACTCTAAAATGATTGAAAATGTATAAAACATATTTATACATATTAGAATAAACACGAAAGCACCTCTAAAGGTTACAAGACATGTTCCACCAAGCTTATATGGCCTAGAAACAATTGTTGCAATTTTTGCAACTTAATTCCTATATTTTCTATAATTACAAAATAACCTAAAAACTAGAACACCACAAAATCATCAAGATTAGATTCAGCCAAACTTGACATTACCCTTTCGAAAATGTGAAAAAATTATTTTTAGGCCCTTACAATTTCAAACTTTACAAAATAGTCTTAAATACCATGAAATCAAGTGCGAAAATGTATTCAAGGACCGTAAACATTTTCAGCCAGCATATATATCAACTAAAACAGCTTTATTCATCACATATTTTCATGAATATCAACATACATAGATGTCATAATTTTAACCAAGCATAAATATACAAAAAAATAATAAATAATGAATAAATCAACATAAATTAACATAAAAATATTTTAAAAATAACATAAAAATATATACATGAAAATAATATTATTTTTACCAAAAAAACATGAATTAATTTGATGAAAATCAAACTATTTCTAGCAAAAATCAAATTTAACAACAAAAACAAGAAACTTTGATCATAGCTTTTATACTTGGCCATTCAATATGGATCAAAATCCATGAGCTAAAGTATTCATAAAGCTCACCAAAATGAAGAATCAAACATAAAATAAATAAAAACAAAAATTTTTGCAAGAAAAATTACCCTAAAAGCTTAAAAACCTAAAAATTTTCAATTTTTTTTAGTTTTTTTCTCATGTAAAGCTAAAAAACCAAAATAAAGAAACCATCCCCTATGAAGTTGGCCAAGGGGTGCATGAAAACCCCTTGGCCTTCTGGCTTCTATCCATTTACATAAAATTCCATATTTTTTATTTTTTAATTTTTTCAAATTTTTTTTTTCATTTTTGATAAGATTAAATTAATGAGTTTGTCATTTTGCATGATGCTGTCATGCCTGAAATCATCATCAAGAAATATGGGGGAAAGAGAGAGAGAGAGAGAGAGAGAGAATTTTTAATTTGAATAAAAACAAGTTAGAGGGACTAAATTGTAACAAATTAAAAAAATTATGTATTCAAAGAATAAAATTCATATAACAAATTTAATTAAAAATTTAATCAAAATAAACTTCTTCGGCTTGTTAGAAAATAAAAATGGGCTCATTAGGCTTTTCAAAAAATTAATGGGCTTATGAGGCCCATTAAAAAAAAACTTATGAGTTTTAATGCCCATGAATTGAAAAAAATAAATTTTGGCTCATTAAAAATAAAATTAATAAAATTTTCATGTAAAAATTCAAGAATAAATTTTTGAGAAATTTTATGCACAAGAAAAAGGCAATTAAAAATTTCAAACTCAAAAAATTTTATGATCAAAAATTTTGGAAGAAAATTGTTATTTGAAAAAAATATATAAAACTCATAAAATAATTTAAATTTTCACAAATTGATTTAATATAAATTTAATGAAAATATTTGAATAATTTTAAAAAAATTATAAACTTAGAAAAATCCCTCCCAAAAAAATTATGAAGTAGAAAACTCCATATCTTGGAAAAGGAAAATTCCAAAAATATGTTCAAATTTTAGAAAAATGAATTTTATCTAACATATTAATCAAAATTTCAATTTATAAAAATAATAAATGTGAAAACTTGAAATCTAAAACAAATTTTGTTGGAAAAAAAATTCACGAGTGTGATACTTGTAGTACTGTAAAAATTCAAATTAAAATTGATAACTTGTGGTAAAAAATGTCAATACAAATTTTCCTTGAATATTTTTTATTTTTTGGAGCGAGTATCGACATAAATACCACATTGGTATCGGTAAAAATATGCGACGATCAATTTTCTAAATTATACGAAAAATTCTTAAAAATGAAAATTTAACCGTGATATTCTCCAAATAAATAGACTTAAAAATTTCATAGGTATGAAGTTAAAAACTAATTTTTTACCTTGATAGTTGTCTTTTTTATGTAAGATTTGTTCTCTATGACCCTTGAAATGGCACTAATTTTGTCACATGCACTTGCAACCATTTAGATATGATTAAAAAGATCTTAAAAACATCCAATCCACCTTGAGATGTCAACCCTCATCGGGTGGCCGCTAAGTTTTTTATCTTGGATTTTTTTTATTATCAAGGAAAGGGCTCGGACAAAATTAGGTGTCAATACACACATCCAGATATTTGTTATGTGGTTGGTATTGTGAGTCAATATCTGTCGAATCCTGGTAACAAGCAGTGGCAAGCCATAAAGCATATACTCAAGTATCTTAAGAGAACGAGGAACTATATGTTGATATATTCTAGAAGGGACCTTACACCCATGGGATATACAGATTCAGACTTCCAAACCTATAGGGATTCAAGAAAATTGACTTCAGGGTTTGTATTTGTCCTAGGAGGAGATGCCCTTGTGTGGAAGAGTGTTAAAGAAACATGCATGACAAACTCTAGCCAAGTATGTGGCTGCCTCTGAAGCATCCATGGAAACGAATTGGCTTTGCAGGTTCTTTAGAGACCTTGAGGTAATTTCTAGAATAGATAGAGTTATTACACTTTATTTTGATAATAGTGCGGTAATAGCAAATAACAAGGAATCTAGATACCACAAGAGAACAAAACGTACAGACAAGAAATACCATATTATAAGAGAATTGGTATGGATGGAGTTGTTAAAGTCTACAAAACCACATCCGAGGATAACTTTGTCGATCCTTTGCTAAAACTCTAGTGGCTAAGAGTTTTAAAAGGCATGTCGAAGGCATGGGGATACAATATATGACTCATTTACTCTCTTAGGGCAAGTGGGAGATTGTTAGGAATGCCTAAGGATGAAAGACATTTTTGATGTATTTCTTTAGTTTGAACTAATTGATTATTCATATTTATATATTTGAGGTTTCATTATATCATTGTTATTCTTTCCTCATTTATTTACATGTTAAATTAAAAGTAAGCAAATATGGCTCATTGACTACTTATGTTTATACTATTAAAATGTTGCATGTAATAGATTTTATATGCGGGAAAACTACTTTCTAAGGTAAGTAGTCTAAATATATAGTCCATATTCTATTGGGTTAATGTGAGCAATTAACTCATGTTAAGACTATTATGTCATCTAAATCCAATTGGGAAGAGAGCTAATCTTGGCCATCTAGAGTGGGTTGACTCGTAAGTATAGACATAGATATATTACCTAGAAGTGGTGATAATCGAACTAGACCAAAGTGCAATTAATCCATTAATGAGTCCGTTTACTTTCATTTTTGATATTCATTGTGTAATTACCTTAATCTTGAGTAAGTAATTGACTCCATCTATATACCTTGTATAGTTTGACATTCCAATGGCTAAAGCATCTCAAAGTAGTAAGCTATTAGACCGATTCGTTTGGTATATGACTTATACTTGATGAAAGCTTTACTTATAGAATCATAGCTCCAATGATGAATTAAGGTTATCCTCTTAAAAGGTATTATACAAGATCATGAAAATGGATGAGGCCTCATCATTTGTTTGTCAAATGATAAATTATTTGCATGTAATGAACAATCATTTAACATAGAGAGTATAATGGAACTTTAGGATAAGGTGATCAAGTAGGTGAAATAAACCTTTAACCTTAAGTTGGTCATGGATATCATATGAGGTTGTTACACAAAAGAAAAGGTCATTGGACTAAAAAGCTTTTATAAAGCTTATACGTAATACGATATATAATTCGAAGTGCAGTCTTAGGTCTTTAGAGGTATGACTCTAAGATTAATATTCAAGATAGAATAATTAATACATAGATTATTTGAGCCTAATTATATATGTCTAACTAGTCCCTCCACTAGCTCGACATAATTCCTTAACGGATGGTTATCGATCGAAAATACTCGAAGTCGAATGATTCTCAACATGGTGAAGTGGTACGCTAGGTTCACTCACTTTACAAGTGTGTGCGTTTTCTTCAGTCAATAAATGAAAATAATTTTTTGTATTTTTTAGAATACGTATTTAATTTGATTAAATATTTATTTAAGACAAGAATTAGGAATTTAAATTAATTATATTTATCTTTTGATAAATATATAAATTAATTTAAATTAAATAAATATAGGAAAATTAATTATTTATGTAATTAATTTGGTATCTATGAATTCTTCTTTAAATATTTATTTATAAATTAAATATAAATAATATTCTAAATAAATTAAGAATATTATTTTATTTATTTTAACTTTTTGATTAAAATTAATTATTTTACTATAGTTAATTTTATTTTGATTATTAGTACATAATTATTCTATTCGAATAAAATTTATTTTATGTCGAATTAGAATTAGAGTTATGAAAAATTATCAGGTTAAATAAAATTAATAGTTTAATTAGATTCAGATTAAATGGGCTAAACTCCATAAAACAAATTGGGCCAAAATATTGTCTAAGAACACTATGGCTTGGTCGAAATTTGGTGTGCACCCATATAAGGGTTGGTGACACATTTGGGTTTTATGGAGGTGGTAAAATCATTGTTTTAATTAAATTAATAATTAGGGCTACCTTGTTCTCTATATAAATAAGAGGCATTTGCCTAAGGTTTCAAGTTAAACTTTGGCACCACATTAAGATGTTTCTAATCACAACATCATGTGATTCTAAACCTTTGGCACAAAGTCGTCACTAAAGAGAATCAAGTTGCACGAATCCAGAGTAGATCAAGATAAAGAATGCCTACACACTCTACCATCTGGGAATTGGAGAATAATGAGGAAGGCTAGTTAATTGAAGCTTTCACACAGACCTAGGAATTCTTCAATGGCATCTTCAGATATGTAACTAAGGTGATTGATTATGGTCGTTTTATTGTATATAATAACACGATCTGATATGATTTAGTTTAAAATTTTTTAAAATATTGCTGCGTAAATTATTTTATTTTTTCAACATTACTTTCACTTTTTACTAATTAATATATGTTCGCATGCTAAATTTTTTTACTAATATGGTTTAGGGTTCAAGGTTAGGGTTTAGAATTTAAAGTTTAGGCCTTTAGGATAAATTTTAGGCTTTGATTTTCCTATTTATGGTTATGAATTTAGGCTGTTTTTGGGATTTGGTATTAGGTTTTAATTTTGAATTTTGGGTTCTGTTTTCTGGTTTTGATTTTTGATTTAGGTTTTGTTTTGAGGCTTTTATTAAGAATTTGATTATGGATTCTATTTTGTGTTTCTATTAAGGTTTCAATTATGGATATAGGATTATGATTTTAAGGTTTATTATGGGATTTATTGTAGCTTTCAAAATAATTGGGTTTTTTTTTTTACTTTTGAAATAATTGGGATTTTTTTATTGTAGCTTTTGAAATAGTTCGGATTTGATTTTGAGATTTTTCTAAAATTCTTGGCTTCCCAAGAAAAAAAAAAGAAATCCTAGAAAATCACATTCTTTTCTTTTATAGGAAAAGAGATAATGAACTCTATGTGACTCATTACTATATAGAGTAAAAAAAGACTAAGTCATTTTGGTGTGATAGTGAGTACATTACCATTGAAAAAAGTCCCTTCTCTTATTGATTTTGATTTATTTTTTAATGGTTGAAAATGGGTATTCCTTGTTTAGATATTTTGCAATCTAGGTAACCATTATATTTTCATTATTTGAATTACTTTGCTTTGCTTTATTTTACATTTTTATTTCTTGTTTGAACTTTATTGATGGTGGGTACATTAGGATATTGTTGTATTAGTGGTCTACAAGATTGGGACATTAGGTATAATTTAGAAAAATTCATTTTAACTCGTCGAATTATGCTAGCAAATGATTTTTATTGTTCTAAAATTTTATCACATATTCTGGTTTTTTTTTATTTCTATAGTAGCATTCATCACTTTGTTGCTAACATTTTAATTTCATTTCCAAGAACAGAAAAGGTATTGTCACTCGATTATTGGAAGTAATGAGGTAAAGCCTTCAGCTTTGTAATTAATTCCAACTATTCTTTCAATAGTGGGTTAGGTTTGTTGTGATGTTTAATTGCCTTTCAATTGACTCATTGCTGGATGCCTACTTAATTTAGGAGTTAGAGTTTTAGAGCTTTTGTTGTCTTTGCCAATTATTTTGTATATTGGCAAATGATTTCAATTTTCTTGTAATTTTGAACAATTTATGTATACTTGAAACTTTAATTGTAGCATTATTTTGAGACTTAAATAAGAGTTTTCTTTTTACTAGTACTTTAAAAAAGTTCTATTCTTAATATATTGTAGTTTTATTTTAGTTAGTAATTAAATTTTCTATCAAAATATATTATACTGTTTTAATAAGTTAATAAATACGTGTAACTTAAAAATTTTATCCGCTTCAAGGGTAATTTAGTAAAAGATGCAAATTAGGAATCTTATATGCCTATCAACCATATAAAATTCAAATTAAGAACATACCTCTAGCCATTGTTGATCAAGAACACGACCTTGTTTACCCCATATAAGCTTTCTAGTCTATTTCTTTTTCTTGATAATTACCTTATGATAGTGGACAGGCCATTTATATAGACTAGACTAGGGACCTATACTAGAAAACTGATCAGAGTTGTATCCTACCATCAAGGAGTCTGTATTCTAATTAGTTTTTTAAGTAGAGTTTAACTCTTACCACTAGAGTAGTTAATCTAAATAGGATTGCTGGATAATATCACCTCAATATTAATTAAAAAATATTTATCTTGGTTCACTTAATTATCATGTGGGCCATATAAAGTTCAACATTTTCCTACTTGGCCCATATGATAAACCAAGAACTTAAATATGTGATAATTAAATCCAAAACTTTAATATAGCCTAAGTTATTCTAGCCCAACTCTCACTCAATTAAAGATTCACAAAGCACGAATCATGGTGGTAGCATTCTAAAATGAATATTTCCTTCCATGTATTACAATGCATAATTATATCTAAAAGAGCACTTTATGAGATAATACTTTATGAATGAAATTTCTGTAATCATTCAAGGCCTACTTGACATGTAAACTTTATGTGCACAAATTGAAACATGTCCATAAACTCTAAGAATATGAAATTAACACAATCAAAGAAGCTAAAATACATCTTGATAGAATTAACTAGCCCCATATGATCCACTTGAAATTTAAACTATTTTGTCGACAATGCTTTAGTCATTGGATCCACTATTATTAAATCTGTATTGATGTGTTGCATGCCATTTCTTGATTCTTTATAGAGTCTCTATTAACAAGCTACCTTATATTTATTTGTTGGCTACGACTCATACCTTTATCATTCTTAAAAAAACATATTGTATAAGAGTTGTCACAATAGATCTTTAATAGCCTTGTTGATAACTCTCAAACCAGAGATAAAATATCTCAATCTTATTGCCCGTGATATTGCTTTATAACATAATTCCTTTAGTAACTTTCATCGTCTAAGGCCAGGATTACTTTAATATTTGCCGATCATTTCTACTATAAATCTTATGTCAAGTTTCATATAAACCTGATCTTATATGCATGTGTAATGCCTTTTATATGTTTTTTTTCCAAATTATTTGGAGATATTGGTGCAAATTGAAATATCTCTTTTACAATTTACATCATTATTGGTGAATAGCTTCGCATTTTAATTCTTCCCAAAACTGTCTTGATTAGGCTTCTTGAGATAGACTTAATGTCTTTGTAAACCTATTGCTATGGATCTTTATGCCTAAAACATATGAAGTTTCACCCAAATTCTTCATATCAAGTTTTAAGAAAGAAAACCTTTGTCTCATGTAACAAAGCAAAATTACTTTTGTAAAGAGAAAATCACCAACATATAGGACTAAAATTATGACTTTACTCCTACTAACTTTAAGGTATAAACAATGATCAACAACAATTATAGTAAAGCTAAATGAAGTCTTAACATTGTTAAACTTTACATACCATTGGTAAGATGCTTGTTTTAGTCTATATATTGATCTTTCAAAGAAATCTTCAGGTAAAATCATGCAAACATCTTCTCAAGATCCCTATTCAAGTAAGTTGTTTTCACCACCATTTAATGTAACTCTCAATCAAAATGAGCCACATAACTATGATAATTCTTAATGAAACTTTTCTAAAAACTAGAGAGAAAGTTTCATGGTAATCAATACCTCCTTTAAGTGAAACTTTTGACCATTAATCTAACCTTATATCATTCAAAATTACCAATAGGCAATTCAATGAGTTACTAGACTAGATTATTGGCCATCAGTTCCATCTTTTTTATCGTAGCTTTATGTCAAAGTGTGAAAGTTTCATTTATTCATGTTTAGTGAAAATGAGATCATCTTTATGTCCAATATCAAAATTAGACTTTACAGGTATACAACCAAGTCATAGAAATGGCTAGTTTCCTACCCATTGGATCTCTTAATTCTATAATCATTTATACATACTGTACACCTTTAGTCAGTGAGATTAATGATCTATTATAAAGGTTGTTATTTGATTCGATTATTCTTTTGTTAATTCTGTATATTTGTTTTTGAGAAACAATTAAGTCCTTTACAAAAGATCAATCTAAATAAATTTATTCGTCAATGTCATTCTTACAAGGAAAGTCACTCCTACTGACTTATGATCCATAAGAAGCTTAGCATTTTCAGCTTCAATAATTCCAGTTGAACATGAGAGATATTTAAAACTTTTACCCCTTTAGTTAATTGCATAGCCTACTACTAATTGTTCTTAGATCTAGTTTCCTTATGTTTTGGTTCTAAGCTTTCACTTTAACTGGACAACCCAAGTTCATAATGTCTAAAGCTAGATTCCAACTATTCCATAATTCTAAGAAAGTTTTAGAAAGGAATTTAGTTTGAACTTTAATAAAAACATCAATAGCAGTTTTAATGCATCAATCTATAAACTTAGAGGAAGGCGTATGATCTTTAAATATTAAAGTGTTTTTCTTTAGCTCTCTTTTGTGGATTTGTTAGTTTTCTTTTTCCTTAATGCAACTAATTTAAGTGTCAAACTCAAGAGTTTCAAGAACTCTATCATTGTCAACTCTTCTAAATTTTTATATGGAAATGTGACACAATCTTTATACCATTTTTATTTATAGGAATCTTTACTCCTATAAAGCATATAAATAATTAACAAACTTATTGTCACAATCAAGATCAAAGTTAATGATTAAAATTCAATAGAAAAATTTTCTTTTGAAATTTCAACAATAAAATTTAAAAATTTAAATTCAAAACTACTTTTACCTAAGAGAATTTCTAAAATGAAAGATAAAACTTTTTTTAAAGTTTAAAACAAATCTTAATTTCAAAAAATGATCTTAATAGTCTTTAGCGATTTTTGTAGTAGATGTTTCTCCCACTTTCTTTTGGTTTCCTTGACTTTATGAAACCTTAAATGGTTATAAAAATATAATTTGTTGAACATAAGTCCAATCACCATGTATTATTAGGAATATCACCAAAAAAGATTCATACAAAATGAGTTTATCTTTATTTTGAAGTCCCTTTTATACTTTAAGCAATTTTTCCTTATGTGTCAGAGTTAAAACAAAATAAAAGACTTGATGTCATTTTCTTTATTGGCATTTTTTTCACCTTTATAACACATTTGCCTACTTATCACCTTTTACCTTGAGTCACTAGGCTAACTGAATCTAGTTTCTCGTTCTTTAATTTCCTCTTGAACACATATAACTAAGAGTTCATTGATAGATCATTTTTTATATGTGTTTCTCATGGTCATACTCAATAGGAAAAAAGTTGAATATGAAAGTGATAAGAAATTTATTCAAAAAACTCAATTCTGAAGATTTAAGTCGAGCGACAATATCTCTTGAATCCTATAATGTGCTCATGCATAACTTTTAGAATTGTGGTACTTCATTCTTGAAAGCTTCCTGTCGTAATATGGCTCGGATACAAATCCTGACAAGCCTAACTTAAAATGGCAAATATATCCATTGTTTCTATATAAATATCTATGTATATAATTATTTCCTTTTATTTTGAGGGGTCCATATCATCATTAATATTTTTTTTTTCATGCCTAGGGACTGAGTTTGTGAGATGAATTGCTCACTCTACTTCTCTAAATAGTCATTACGAAACGATCATTTTTTCGGAGTCGCCACCAATCTTATTTTGGCCAGATGAGATTGGACACCTACCAGAGTTTATATTTTAGAGATTATGAAACCTATTAAAAAAACTCCGAGGTCTAAACTCATACTAAAGATCATATAAAAGGGTCTGGGAGTTGG
This sequence comes from Adansonia grandidieri, assembly GCA_038382065.1. Lineage (NCBI taxonomy): Eukaryota > Viridiplantae > Streptophyta > Magnoliopsida > Malvales > Malvaceae > Adansonia > Adansonia grandidieri. The sequence continues at coordinate 5,313,411 of JBBYHK010000020.1, read as the reverse complement.
TTACAATCATAAGTAAGGATTAACCTTCTTCTGATATCTAGCAATCGATACCTTATTAATTATATGTTAAAATAATTTTAATTTTTATTTGGTTTCAATATTTAGTGTTTAATAATAATTTCCCATAATCTTTTATTAAACTAGTTTATTATTCCAAGGAAAGTCAGGTTTTATTACTTTAGAAAGCAAAAAATTATTCGTACCCTTTTGGAGAACTGAGTGGACACGAATTCTCTATCATACACTGTAGGAGAACCATGCGAAATATGAAAGGTTTTATGTTTTCGAAATTGAAAAATCCTAACTTTCTATTTGAAAAGGATATCTTGCTATTAAAATAATCCGTAAAATTCCTCACATATTCTGGTAGGAATCTTACGTATTAATTTAATTAAGAGACATTGCTTTATTTATAAAAATAATTTTATTATTAAAAATACAGACTCTATGACCTAGAAATGAGTTAATATGATAAACCTCTTCTTAATGTGTACTTTCGACGTGAAAGTAGGATTTGGTTCTAATATAAAATTAAGAAAAAACCCTTGGGGTATACCTTTTACATGAAAATATCTCGATAACCCCTAAAGGACTTGAAAATGATGGAAAAAGGTGAACCTATTCTAAATATGCACTTTCGACCTAAAAACATCCTAATGCTTATCCTAAAGATCCCCGACGTGAAAGTATCCCCATAACCTTAACGAGTGCTAAAATGATGAGAACTGGATGAACCTATCCTAAAGACGCACCTTTGGCATAAAAGCATCCTAGTTACTATCTAGGACTCGTTTTAAAAAATTTACCAAAATGCCCTTAGGGTAGACGTTTGACATAAAAGTATCCTCCTACCCTTATGGACATTAAAATGATGAAAAGTAGATGAATTTAGTCTAAACCGAAAACCTAAAATTTTAAGTTTGACTTAAAATGCAAATTTTGAAATCAAACCCCTAAATTTTTGAAAATTACATTTCATATCCTTCGGAAGACTGAACAAATATGAAAAGTTTTAAAATTTTCTATATCCCTATGGAAGGCCATAGAAATAATAGAAATCTTTAAAACTAATAAAATATCCATTTTACCCCCTAAATATGAAAATTTGCTTTTTAGTCTCTAAACGTTATAAAGTTTTCATTTTAGTGCCTACATAATAAAATAACCTAAACAAATCATAAAAATCACACGCAAGTATATATGAAAAATACATCAAAATACCAATAAAGATTCGGCCAAACACTTTGGCTTTAAAAAAGTATATTTCTAAAATCTACATAATGACTTCTAAACTTTGTAAAATTATATTTCAACCCTTATATAATAAGATATCACAAAACATTACAACAAGTCATCAAATCACCAAAGAATCAATAAAGAAAACATGGAAAAAATATGTACAAAGGTTCAGCCAAGCACTCTTAGCCATAAAGCATGTTTTTTTCATTTTCATTTGCAATTTAGTCCCTAAATTTTTTAAAATTATAAAATGACCCCTAAAGTATTAAAAATGCCTAAAATATGTTTAATAACACACAAAATCAATTTAGATGTGTCTTATGAAGCTTTCAACCAACTCAAAAAATAGAACAAAAAATTCTACCTATTTGCAATTTAGCCCCTATGTTTTCTAATATTTGCTAAATAACCTAAAAACAAGAGAACATGAAATTAACAAAAAAAAACAGGCACAAAATCATCATCAAATCATCCCACCAAATTTGGCTAAAGAAGGGAAATAGAACCTAAACATGCTTTAATACAAGAATAAATGACAAGAAACATAAATAATCGACACTATGCTTAAATACTGATAAAATCATAAATATCCAAACATGATAATTCATATATAAACATCAAAACAACCTAAGAAATAATATAAACATCAATATATCATCAACAAAAGTAAAATTATAGCAACAACAACAATACTTGAAAAAAAACAAAATATAACTAAAAAAAATAAAAGATAACAACAATCCATGAGCCTTAACATGGATTTAAGTTATAAATGAAGAAAAACAAATGAAATTGAAGAAAATCAAAGTGATCAAGATTTATACCTTAATCAAACTAAGTGAAAGTTTTTTATTTTTTTTATTTTTGTGCTCTCTTAATAGCCAAAAACTTCCCAAATAAGCAAAATGTCCCTATTTATAGGGATAAGAGGTCGGCCAAGGCATGAAAGAATAACTTGGCTGAATGGCTTCTCCCATTTTCATTGATTTTTTCATTTATTATATGTAATAATTTCTTGATTTTTTTTATTTTCTTTATTTGATTTGTTTGAGATATGATTTGATTTTTTACAAATTGATTGGATTTAAATTTATGACTCTTGTCTCCTTACGAGTGATGTCATGTATGACATTATTGATTTCTAGAGATATTTTGAGTGATATTTATATATAATATATCAAATTATATCATAAAAATTAATTAAAAAGATTAAATTGTAAAAATTAAAAATTATGTTTTTAAATAAAATTTCTAATGATTGATTTAATTCAATCTAATAATAAAAATAATAAAATTTTTTATGTACAAGGAAAAAAATTAAAATAGCAAACTCGTAAAATTTTATGAGAAAAACCCTTACTAGGAAAATATTATTATATATAAAAAATGCAAAACTCATAAAATAATTTGATTTTTTACAAACTGAATTAATATGAATTAAAATAACATTTGGAGAATTTTAAAAATTATAAACTTGAAAAAAAATCATATTAAAAAAATATACGGAGTATAAAAAACTTTGTACTTCATAAACGACAAAATTATCAAAGAAAATAGAAAATTATAAATAAATAATAATTAAAATAAAATAAAATTACCATAACTGATTTGATATGAATTAAATAACAATATTTGAAGTATTTTAAACATTATAAACTAAGAAAAATCTTCCCAAAAAATTTACAGAGTAAAAAACTCCGTATTTTGGAAACGGGAAGAAAATGTAAAACTTATAAAATAAAATGAATTTTAAAAAACTGATTTAATGGCAAGTAAATGCAAATTTTCAAAGAATTTTGAAGTTAAAAACTTGAGAAAATTCCACCATAAAATTTTAAAAATAAAGGAAAACTTGTATTTTAGAACCGAGAAAATTTCAAAGAATACATTAAAACTTATATAAAATGAATTAAATAAGATATATCATCCCAGATATTAATTTACAAAATGGTAAAGATGAAAATCCAGAATTCAAAATAATTTTACTGAAAAAATTTTACGAGTATAAAGCTCAAAATATTGTGAAAAATTCAAAATTAGTCACGAAAAAAGGACAACCTGACTCCTTGTGGTATTAAATGCCAATATAAATTTTTTTTGAATATTTTTTATTTTTCAGAGTACATATCGGCATAAATAACATACATGTATCGGTACAATTATACTATGGTCAACTTTTCAAGTTTAGTGAAAAATTCTCTAGAAATTCCTAAAAATGAGAAATTTGACCGCGATATCGTCTGCAAAAATAAATTTTCAAAATTTTGACAAGAAAACATAAAAAATGATTTTTCTCTTAAATATCCATCTTTTATATCCGAAATTGGAGATCAAACTGTGATTCTTTTTTTTATCACGTGAACTTGTAGCCATTTAAATATGAATAAAAGGGTTTTAAGAATGTTTGATTCATCTAAAAAAGATCATTCCCAATGAGAGTTGCTTTTCAGTTCTCAATCTCAAATATTCAAGATCATCAAAAAAGGGACCTGGACGAAATTAGGTGTCTACACTTCCTCATTAGGGTGATAGCGAAAACCTTATCAAATTTAACAATGTGGTATTTACTAGCTTTGCAATAATCCTTGGCCTTATAACAATTTTGATGAAATCCTAAATTGATTTACTAATATAGGATTTGATGTACATCATCCTTAAACAGTTAGAGTGCTCCGATTGTACATTGAAATCTATTTTCTTTTTGCACACTTTATTTATTGAGCACAAGTTGTCCACCTGAAACATTAAGTCAAGGTCCTTTATTAGTGTAATTTTTCATCAACGGATAACATTTAATTCAAGCAGCCTTACTAATCATAATAGTAGAAATTGCTGCGAAATGTAAAGAATTATACTTTAATTGAATAAAACATTTAATATTCAAATGTAAATCCAAACCTTCCTATGGGTAGAAGTGCATCATGCATATAAATTTACACAACTTTAATGATAAAACAATAACTTTAAAACACCAAAATTAAATAATCCAAGGCCTAGGAAAATTTAACTTTAATGTTATATTGTTTTATCCTTTAACAATTTTACAAGATTAATTATTTCCATGTAAGGCCAAATAACTAATTTCATGGTCCAACATTTTATGAATGTCATTTTTCTTTATGTAGTTTTAAATAACTCCTATTTTATCTAAATCGATTAACTCAAGATGCTTTGGCTACTCTTAAATTAATAATTTAGAACTTAATAATAACATTTGTATGCATAAGACTTATTGCACATCACAAAATAATTTCTTTATCGATGCCATTTTTCTTATGTAGTTATTAAAGGAAAACTTTATTTTAAATAACTATTAATTGTCATCTAAATCAACCCAGCTTAAGATGCTATGACTACTCTTAAGCTAGTGATTTAGAACTTCAATAGTGACATCTTTAATATATAAATAATTCTTTAAATAATTCTTTATTGCATATTAATAATTGCAGTGAAATATTATATTAAATCATGCTCACTTATTGCAATTATAGCATAAATAGTTGCACGTTAATGCCATCCTCCATATGTAGTTGTTTAAATAAAACTTTATTTTAAATAACTACTAATTTAACTAAATCAACTAACTTAAGATGCTATGGCTATTCCCAAGCAATTGATTTAGATTCTTTATAATGACATAATATATGTATACCATAAATAATTGCATACATGATTTAATAACTCAAATATATACCAAATAAATTCAAGGCATAAAACTTTATTGATGTTTATTGTATATAGTTATTTAAAGAAAAATTTTTTATTTTAAATAACTATAAATTTATCTAAATCATGTAACTTAAAGTACTTTGGCTAGTGCCAAGCTAGTGATTTAGATCCTTAATAATAACATCGATTCTTTATGTATTAAAATTTTACATATTACAACAGAATTTCTAATTGTCATGCTATAACTGATTTAAAAAATCATGACAAAATATATGACATGCTTCTTAAGTTATATAAAATATGCATAAGATCATAATATATTTATATCATGACATTCGATATGCACATCCATATTGTATTTCAACAAAATACCTTATCATATATATATGCGTTTAACTTTTTAGGTTGAGAATATGAATTTTTGGACACTATTTAGGGAGAGTACGTATTGCTAAAATATTCCCAATATGCAAAATATTTTGTCATAAAATAAAATCGTAGACTATTTAAGCATAAAAATATTTATTATTTAATTAAACACCAATATTAAATAATAAGTATTTTACGTGACCCAAAAAATCTAGAAAAATCACTAAAAAATCAAAAATCATAAAATATTTGGGTCTAGAAAAGCCGAGACCAAAATGGCCCTGAGACAATGGCATACATGCCATACATGCCACCTTGCGTGTGTGGGCTTCGGTTGGGACTTTTTCTATCGGCTAGATTTTTCTAAGCCATTCGAGTCTACTACTTGTTTTTGAACAGCTTTTTCATGTTTTTCAACCTCATTTGATGCAATTAACATGAAATCTACATAGCCCATGCATCAATTCTTTATAAAATCACAAAAATCATTATCAAACAATCAAAATTTTATGATTTTCATGAGACCCGACTTCAATATATCATAGATTTTCTAGTTTTAATCTCCTTTTCTTTAATCCTAGGGTTTAATAACGTAGATAGATGATTAATCTATTAAAACCCTATATCAATTTTGGTTTTACAAGAATTAATGAAGAATGAAATTTTATAGACAAATATACAAGCAAATTCTTGATACATACGTGAAATATGTTCCTATACATAGATAGAAATTACAAAATTAATCATAGCATGTTAAATTTTCAGTTTCATGTTTTTAATATATTTATTATAACTCGTTTATCCCTAATATGAATTATTTAATCGTTTATGCATAAACAATATATGCATGAAAAAAATGTTTTAAATTAATCTCACTAGATGATCTGAAGAACAAGGCTAGAAAGCCTAGCTCTGATGCCACATACAAGATTTAAATTAAGAACGTACCTCTAGCCATTGTTGATTAAGAATGCAACCTTGCTCTAGGTACATGAAGATGAACACCCCGTATAAGCTTCTAGTCTATTTCTTTTTCTTTTTGATAATTACCTTATAATGCTGCACAGACAATTTATATAGACTATACTAGGGACCTATACTAAAAAAGTAATTAGAGTTATATCCTATCATCAAGGAGTCTGCATTCTAATTAGTTACTGAAGTAGAGTTTAACTCTTACCACTAGAGTAGTTAATCTAAATAGAATTTGCTATATAATATCACCTTACTATTAATTAAAATATTTATCTCGGTCCACTTAATTATTATGTGGGCCATATAAAGTCCAATAAACCAAACATAAGAATCTTATATTAAAGCCTATTAAACCAAACACAGATATAATATATTACTGTGAATGCATCTTCGTCATCTTGTAGAAGCAATCATATTACCAAAGGTAATAAAACATTATCCAAACCAACACCCTTTAGAGTTGTGTTAGCATTTTCACATCAAATTTGGACTTTAGGGCTATTTTGGCACTTTTATGTCATTTTCTAATCTATAGGTTCATGTTTAGCATTTTCATGTCAAAATCGAGCCTTAAGAGTATCCTAAAACTTTTCTGTCATTTTCAAACATTTAGGGTTGTATTAGCATTTTCATACGTAAACCAAACCTTTAGGGTTGTTTTAGTAATTTTGCATTTATACCAGGTCTTTAGGTGATTTTAGCACTTTCATGTAAAAATCGAACCTTTAAGGTCATTTAAGTTTTTTTTTTTTTTTTTTGGTTGAAACCAAGCCTTTAAGGTTAGGTTAACACTTTTATGTGAACCCTTATTTCTTTTATTATTTTTCATGGAGTCATTAAAAGTATTTTTATTTTTATAACATGTGTTTTTTTTTTAAAAAAAATAACCGAGGCAATAACTTGGTGTAAAAACTAGTCCATATCTTTCATTATATGGAAGAAGCCTCATTGATTATTTTTAACAAAGGAATACCTGCTTGAAATAGTAAATCAAAATTTTCACTGAATTCAAAAAATAAAACTTTCGTGTCTCACTGAGTTTTTGGTGGGATATGAAAATATTTTCCTTTAAAAAAATACGACATGAAGGATAATACAACGTTAATAAGTATCAAAAATTAAAGCCAACTTTAATGGACTTGAAAGATAATATAACGTCAATAAGTATAGATTTCTTAGTGTTATAGGGCTATTTCCTTCCTTATGCATGATCAACTCCCAAACCCTCACTTTACTTTGGTTTAAAGTAGAATTTGGAGTCCTTTTTCAAAGGTTTCATAACTTTTAAAAGACAACCTTTTATAGGTGATTAATTACACCTAGCCCAAAAAGATTAGTGGTAACTCTTAATTTCTCAGCAATTCGCAATAGCCATATTGGAAAGTCGAGCGAGCGACTCACTCTGACAACTTAATCCTAATTTTGAACCCATTATTTCCATGCTCTAATGTGTCAAATTTGTGTTCGGCATGTTACGACAACTATAATATCCAATCTCACTGTTACAGTAACTAATCTCAATGCCATTGCTATTTTCAATCTTACCACATGTCTAAATGAAACTTAAGTATAGACTAAGAGATTCTCAAAATAAAATTTAAGGTGACAAATTTTTAAATAAAAACATAATAAATGATTAAAAAACCATTAGAGACAACGGCACAGATTTGTTGAACCTCTCTCTGCATGGTATTAATTGCTGCTCTTGGTTTTGCCATCCTTGGTAGGAAGATTCACCTTTGTAGGTCCTACCAGCATGATGCATCAATGACAACTAAAATTACATATCCTGAAAAGTGAAGAAAATTTTTTAAAAAAATTACGGTAAGAAAATGCATAAAATAAAAAGTATACAAACACCAAGAAAGGAATAGGATAGTTTGAACAACAGCTGCCACTTTTGTAAAGACCCAATTCTCAATTGCATTTTTTCTCTTCATTATTCATACAACATATAAGTCACCACCAAATAACTTTTCCTATGTTTGAAAATCCAAGTTTTGAAAAAAGAAAGAAAGAAACAAGTTTTTCAACTCAATTCTTTTCTTAACCATTAAAAGATAAATTCTTGAATGAAAAGAGAAAGAAAAAAATTGACCAAATGTTAAGCTGAAAAATAATCCTTTTGTTATTTTTAAAATTCATAAATATTTTATAATATTTAAGAACCCCTACATATCTGTAACCATTAAAAGATAAATTGTTTTAAAATTATATTAATGCATGGATTTTGATAATTTTTAAATTTATATTGGATTTTAAACAAATAATTTACCCACTTAATTATTTTAATCTAAATTGGTTGAACAAATAATTTAGAATCATCACATAAAAATTTAAAAATTAAGATTTAAGGTAAAAAAGAATCACCTAAAAAAATATAACCAACACTTACTGTTACAAATGTTGGATATCAATACTAAATTAATGTTATATAGACATTAAATATGCACATGAAGTTTATTGTATAGTATATGTAGGTTGTCGTACCATGATACATGATATAAGTTTAATTTACAAGATTGATATCTAAGGTGAATAAGAAATTGCTCTCATTGTATCCACTTGAAGAGGTAGAAAATTAGAGCTAATATGGTCCGATTAAAAAAAATTACTAAATTAGCCTGGTTAACTGTTCGATTTTAAATAAATAATCATTTATTTGAGCAGTTATTACAACTTGAAATTTAAACATGAAAAACCATTTGTAACATGTTCACATGTGAACAATTAAAAAAAACGGTTTGGATATGTCTTAAATTTCAATTTAAATTGAAATTGAAACGTTTGTCTTTAAAACCACTTAAAACCATGTTAAATGGTTTAGTCCTTTGTCATTCCATTAGAAAAAGATTATAAACATATATACATATAGTTATATATACTACTCTTCTAGGATTAAATATATATAGAAATATATACTCAAAAGAATTCCTTGGGTTTTTGTTTTTTGTAATTTAGTTTTATCATCTTCCGAGAGAAAAAAAAAACAATTGCATTCTTTGGTTCACTGTGTTATTGCTTGAAAATGCTATCTACCGGTAACGTGATCGAAGAGGCCTGGGAGATGTATTGCAGAATCTGTTGAGCACGTTTGGGCAGGCGATAAACATCTTAAGGTCAGAGTATTTTAATTTTTATACATGAAATCTCCAACAACTTAAGACGTCTATGATGGCTGAACCAAGTATCGATAATGTGAGTGCGCTAGTTACACAACTATCCCGGCATGCTACGCATGTAGAAAAACCTAAGAAGTTCAATAGGGTGGACTTTAAGAGGTGGCAACAAAAGATGTTGTTCTACTTGACAACCCTCAATTTAGCCAAAGTTTTAACTGAGGAGGCCTTGGTTCTTGAGGAAGGGGAAACAAATGTTAAAACTGTAGCTTCAGTTAAAGCATGGAAGCGCTCAGACTTTCTATGCAAAAACTACATCCTTAATGGTTTGGGCAACTTGTTGTATAACGTGTATAGTCCAATGAAGACATCAAAAGAGCTATAGGAGTCCTTAGACCGAAAATATAGAACTAAGGATGCTAGCATAAAGAAATTTATGGTCGATAAATTTTTGGATTTTAAAATGTTGAACTCTAAGACCGTAATTAGTCAGGTCCAAGAATTTCAGTTGATCCTTCATGAGATTACTACCGAAGGAATGGTGTTAAGTGAGTCATTTCAAGTGGCTGTGTTGATTGAGAAACTACCATCTTCATGGAATGATTTTAAGAATTATCTCAAGCACAAGCGAAAAAAGATAAGTTTAGAGGACCTGATTGTTCGATTGAGAATTGAAGAAGATAATCGAGGTTCAGAAAAACAAGTTAGGGCTCAAAATATAAAAGCCAAAGCAAATGTCGTAGAACATGTGAAGAAGACCAACAAAAGAAAACACGTTAGCTAAGGTTATTCTTATAGGAAAAAAGGTACAATTGTTAAAAAGTTCATGGGAACTTGCTTTGTTTGTAATAAACAAGGACACCGTGCCAAAGATTGCCTTCATAGTCAGAACAAAAATAAGAAAAAGAAAGCTCAAGCTAAATTAGTTAATGATAATGAGATTGAGCTTGTTGTTGTGGTATTGTAGACACCTTATTTTGTCCGGGCTAATTTTTAACAATCTGGAGCATGGACGTAAGAGCGGGCTATGATCACCGGCCTGACAAAAAGTATTTTGAGGACGTCGAGAAGGCCTAGGGATCATATCAAAGGTAAATGCAAAGTTGTGGCATCAAATGATGTAGTCCAAGGTATTCGGGGACAAAAGATATAATTTACAATTTTACTTGAATGTATCGATACATAGTTCTCATGTATTGATACAATGCTCCAATGCGTCAAAAATTTGAAATGTCCCTATTTGTATCGATACAACATGTAGATGTATCGATACATAAGCCTTTGTATCGATATAAGACCTCATGTATCGATACTAGGCCATGCCAGGACCAAAACATGCATTCTGCAAAGAAATATATTGATACATATCAACATGTATCGATACAGTGGTTTATAGTATCGATACAATCGTTCATAGTATCGATACAATGTTCATTGTATCGATATTATCAAGGTTTTTGGACCAAATGTATCGATACATGAAGGCCATTTTCACAGTCCGGGCATTGTTGACTCGTCCACCATTGATTCAAAACTTAATTTTAACTTATTTCTTTGCATCAAGAAAGATTAAAACACATATCAGATTATGAATTAGACTTTTAAATTAATCATAACATTTTTTTTGAAGTTTAAATTGAATTAAAAAAGGTCAACATCACATGATCACCCTACTCCCTAGCTTGTTAACCAATATCACCATCAGTCACCCTATTTGCTAGAAAATCATTTCAGGATTTAAACTAGCCACCCTATGCCCATCACATTGGCAGCAAGTTGTTCCCTACAGCCACCCTATAGCCACCATGCTGACATCACCTTGTCCCCCTTGAGAAATGGCCAAAAAAACCTCTAAATTGGCTCCAAAATGCTGGTATAAATGGAACACTTTTATCTCAGCTAAAAAAGGTTAGATTCCAGCTTGTTTCAGCTTCCAAAAACACATTCACACGTCAAAAAACCAAATCCCGTAGCTCTTCACCCACCAGCCAAAAACAGCCCCAAAACATTCACTCTCAACCTTTACACATTCTAAAATTCACCCTCATCCATACCAGAACCAAAACCCCATTGTTTCTTTCTTTTCTTGCTTATTTACAACAAGGAAAATGGGGAAATTCAAGCCATCTCTGCTACTCCAACTATTTGGCCTAAGTTGAAGTTTTGTTGGTATAACTTCCTACTCTATCACTCACATTTTTTGTTTTTTAGCACCTTCATCATTTTAGT
>JBBYHK010000020.1:5260800-5272930 GCA_038382065.1 Adansonia grandidieri | reverse complement strand
TTGGTTGGTTCTGAATTTCTGATATATGAGGGAGGATATAGTGCGATAGTTTATTACTATGTATCCAGTAATAGTGGCACGTTGAATGGTAGCTATGCTTGTGTAGTTGTGGTCGGTAGAGAGCCTTTCCATATATACTTCCATACAGGAAGAGGCCAGTTTTGACTGTGGTGAGCTGTTCACTAGACGTGTCGGGCTACCGGTCTCGCAGGTTCAACCTGTATGGATCAAATCTATACAAATTTTTTTTATGTAAATTCAAACCAACCTGATTTAACTGATTATTATTTAATAATAAAAATAATAATTTTATTTAAATTTAATTATAAAATATATCTTAATATAAAAATAATATTTTAATAACATAATAAAAGTGAAACGAGTTTTTAGACCTTTACGGATTTGGAATTTCAGATTTTTTTTAATTATCAAACTGCAACGATCAGATCCATGGAACAGCCGGGAAAGGAAGGCGCGCACTATTAAGAAATATAATTAGGTTATAGAATACATTAGCAAGTACAATTTACCTCAGTCAATGATATTAAGTCTGTATGCTAGTATACTTTGACATATTAGCTATAAATACGTATAAGGAATATCATAATAATTTAAATCTGTATTTACAGTGGGGCGTGGATAATTGTATAAAGAGGGGACTAATAGGTTTCAACATGGCGGCTCCGATCCTCAATTCGACTGGTAAGAGAAGGCCTCATTGTCACAATTGCAGATTCATTAGCTCCAGCTCTAATGGCAGCCTTTCCAGCTTCCAGAAACCTCTTGACCGCATCCTCCACGTATCGGTTGGCTTCGCCTACGCTCATGCTTCTCCCAGTATACGGGTAAGTGTTGAGGACGTAATCACCATTGAGCTGTGATGCAAGCTGAACAAGTTCGACTTGGAATTCAGAGAGGCTAGCATCTTCTTTTGGTCCCCATGGCCTCAACGACGTCTTCACCTCAGGAAGGGTTTCTGCATCCAAATTCCAGGATATATTGTAAACCATTTCGGGCAAAGAGGTAATAGATGCTTTCTGAAAAATCTTTGATTAGAAAGTTACAAGCATCTGAACTCTATATATGACGACTTCGAGACCAGCATATGGCAACCGTCTTGCTGCTACATCAATAATTAATGTTTTCTTTATTTCCATTTTTTTTTGGGTGGGGGGGGGGAGGGGGGGCATGTGGGTGAAGGGAGAGGGTGCGGTTATTTGAAGAAGGGGCAACAAAGAGGAGTATCGCGTTCCTTGAAACAAAAAGCGTCCCAAAAGACATGCATCACTTGGTGAAAGTTTTGACTTTAGCGAGGAGGAAAAGGATAACGATCTCAAGAAATGAATTATGAAAATGGAAAAGCATTTAGTAAAGAAAATTCAACTCAACTCTATGATTAATGAAATTGAACATACCTGGACAGTCATTACGTGGAGTACTTCGCAGGTTAAAATAATTCTCGAACGTACCAGCCCACGCATCCCTCTTTGTCAAGAAATTCGAATTCAGGTTGAAAAGCTTCTTCACCGTTGCAGGGATGGAAGAATGTTCGAATTGTGAATATGGTGTTGGCCCAGCTGGCTCATGGATCACTGAACAAAAAATAAAGAGGAGTTCAAACAGATGAAAGGACAGGAATTGCTATATTTAGTAAACAACAGTGCATGTAAGTCCAGAAATGAAGCAAAAGAGAGAATTGAAAGAGTGTTCCGGGACATGCAATTGCTCAAACATCAGTTCAGACTGAAAATCAAAGAACCAGGCAAAATAACGCGTTCTTGTCGCTATTGGTTTTGCATAAAAAATAACCTACTAAACAAGAGTTCAACTTCAGAGCTTTATCTTCAGGTTAACCGCAAAAGTTTTTCATATCTAATATAGCCAATTGTCATCTTGAGAATCAACCAGAAACAGTTACGGATTTAGAAAACAAGGATATGTCAGATATATATCTCGTTCATTCTACTTAAGAAGCCCCGTCTTCCGAATTCAACACAAGCAGGAGTTTATATTCTTGCATATGAACAAGAATTTCTGAACAACAGATAGCAAATAAAAAACAAATTCCCAAATGATTTGTGGATCAGAAATAGACTGCTAGAACTTGCTATCTGTAATAACCCAAAATAACCGAACTCAAATCCAACCCACCCGCTCCATTCGCAACTCTACTAACATGGAACTTACAATAAGACATGGAAAAGAAATCAAACTCGATTTACACAGAGTTTAGCGAAAAACTAGGCTAGCAATTCGACTTGCCCCCCTTGACTGAGCCAACTTATTCAACTAAATAGCTAACTCCAATAAACTCAACTGTTTTATAAATACGCAAAAATATCCTTATCAAAAACATGGTATTATTAGAAGTAAAGCAATGAAAACTTAAAACCAAACCTTAGAAACTAATTTGTTTTCTGTAGAAAAGGGGAAAAAAAACTCACCAGTGGCCTTATCGATCCAGGGAGAGATCAAGAGAGTAGGGACCCGAACACCCAGCCTATTGAACTTGAAATAAAACGGGTCGGGCCCCACTATTCCGTCCGGGTTAGGCACACCCGAGACAGGAGTCGGAACGTGATCATAAAACCCTCCGTGCTCATCGTAAGTAATCAAAAGAGCCATCTCTTTCCACTGCGGGCTACCTCTCAGTATCTCGTACACCTCCTTCACGAACCTCTGTCCGAGCGCCACGTCATGCGAAGGGTGATCGTCGTTCGCCGGAAACGCGTTTACGTCGAAGTAGCGTTGCTCTACCACCACGTAATTCGGTAGCCGGCCGAGCCGTGCGTGGAGCCGGAACTTCAGAGCATAATTGTGGAATTTGGTCAAGAACTTTAATTTTCTTAGGCTTTTGAAGAACAGGGTAGCCGGGATGTTTTGGTAATAAATGCCGAAGCTGAGGCCATTTTCGTCCAACGAATCGAAAATCGTTTTCTGAGGGAATCCTTGGATGAGGTCTTTCTTTACGTTACTCGTTGCCCCAAATGACGTTGCCGAATGTACGTAAAATCGGTTCGGTTGAGTCGAAGCCGGAACCGAAGCAAACCACCGGTCGAAAACGCCGAACTCGTTCGCTAGCTTCGTGTAAACCGGTAAGCGACTCGGTTGAAATCCGCTCATCACGGTTTTGCTCATCCCTTCACCCATACTCTCTGCTTGTTGGGCGAAGCCGTTCATCGGAGCTGGATTAGCTGAGCTATCATTCGACCCAAAAACCTGTTCTCTGATCGCCTGAAAAGAGTGGCCCGGGTCGGAATCGACGAAGAGAGCATCGTCGGAGACAGAGATATTGGGGGAGTTTGGGTCGGTAACGTTAACTAGGTTTGACTCTGAGCCAGAGAGGCCGTCGATATCGGGTCGGGTCGATTTGAGCCAACCCAAAAGATGGTCAAAGGAACGGTTTTCCATGACGAGGATAACTAAAGTTTTAATGGGTCCTTTGATTTTGTGTTTCTTTCGGAAATTATAGTTAGAACTAAGAGAGTGAGATGAAATTAAAAGGCAAAAGAAGAGAACAAAGGTGATGGGGATTCGCCGGCCGGAACTCATATTCCGTTGACCAGTAAAGATAGAAATAGGGACTTTGTCGTTCGCGTACGGAAACAGTATAATCTTTTGAGAATTATTTGGTAGAAGTAACTGTAGTTTTAAAAAAGAGGTTTTGTTTTATTTCTTCGCCTTCACTTCTGGGTTTCAAAACAACCACAAGCTGCCACGTGGCGGTTAATTTTCATCTTTGACTATCTGCAGTAAATTTTAAGCTTATTACGTTGAAAAAGTAAAAACTTTATTGCAAAGGGTGTTTTTTTTTTTTTTTTTTTCTTTTTTGGGTGCTAAAATTTGGGAATTCAAAATTAGGGTTTTTTTTGCCGAGGAAGAAGTAAAAAATCCGATTAGTCCATTGACGTTAGTAAAGCGATTGCAAACCATAAATGCAAAAGAAGCAGATTTAGGGATATCGGAAGTAGCATCATGGCACGCTAAGTACAAAGAGTCCGCTTATATTTTGTCGGCGGCCTTCCTTTCTATCTCACCGAAAGTGATCTCCTCGCTGTTTTTGCTCAGTACTTTTTCTTTCTCAAATTCCAATTTAAATTTCTTTGGATTTCTTTATTGTGTTTAAATTTAGAATCTTTGTCTTTTAGATATGGAGAAATTGTAGATGTTAATCTTGTTAGAGATAAGGGTACTGGGAAAGAGGCTTTGCTTTTCTTGCATATGAGGATCAAGGAAGTACAATTCTTGCTGTAGGTTATGACTTCACTCTCTTAAAAGTTCAAATATAAGTTTGTGTTTTTTTTTTTCCTTATAAATAATGAGCAAAGTGATATAATCAAAGCCTTTTTTTTTTCCGTTGAAGATAATCTTAATGGAGCACAGATTTTGGGTCGAATTATAAGGGTTGATCATGCCGAAAAGTATAAGAAAAAAGAAGAAGAAGATGAAGAGTAAGAACGGAATAAGAGGGAGGCTCGAGGTGTTTGCCGTGCTTTCCACAGAGGTGAATGTACTCGTGGCGCTGGATGTAAATTTTCCCATGACGAACAAGTAAGATTAGTATCCATTTAATAGTGGTTTTTGATATATGTAATTAATTTGGATGACTGAATTGCCACTAATAATGAATGAGCCTTTTTAGTCACGGTTCAATTTAAAACATGAATGATTTATGCTAGATACAAATTTTGCTGATCTTTTTTCATCTTGGAATGTTTATTAATTTATTTAATGTGTAAATAAAATGAATGAACTGAATTATGCGATTCTTTCAAGAGCGTGTATTGAATATAGTTTCCATAGCTCATATAAGCTATACGCATATGCCAGAGTCTTTTTTCTATGACCGTAGTGTTGCCTATTCATGTCTTTGCTTCCATTTTGTATCCAGAGAGCTGCAAACGCTGGTTGGGGTCCTCGGGATAAAAGTTCAAAATGGGGAAATGACAAATTTGAGGGTTCAAAATCGAGTGAGAAAAATTTTGGCATGCAGGATCTTGCAGTTCAAGAAGGTTTTCGACCAGCAAGGGTAGATAAGTCTTAGAGAAAAGCGGAGGGAGGGAAGGAAAGAGATCTGGGATGTACGATGATAAAGATGTTGGACCAACATCAAGAGAAGATTGTAATCATAGAGAAGAAAAGAGATCAACACAATGATGATGATCGGTATAGAAGGGAAGGAAAAAAAAGATCTAGAAGGCACCATGATAGTGACTTTCAGCCAAGGTCAGGAGAAGGTTATAGGAGGGATGAAAAGAGGTCAAAAAGGCATGGTGATGATGAATATGGGGCTAGGTTAAAAGAAGATAAGAGGGACGAAAATAAGACTGAAAAGGCTTGGTGATGATGACTTTGAGCCAAGGCCTAATGGGGATCATGACAGTAGAGAAAAAATATATATTAAACATAAGAAATGAGTCAGAATTTTATCCAGGAGAAGATTTTGGGGAGAAAACATGGTCAGCCTATAACAGGGATTCTTCCGACCATCAACATGGAGAGAGGGATGATAATGAGCGTAATTTAGATAAAGTTTTGATATATGCAGCGATGCTTGACCTTTACTTGTATGGTGCAAGGTGCCTTTCTCATATTCCAAAGTAATGATTTGCTTAAGTTGGTCTGGATTGATCTTAAGCTTTGCTTGAAGTATCTATGTTCATCACATTTCATGTGCAATGCGCAATTTTTGTTATTCTGAGATGATTTCTTGCTTTTTAATTGATAATTCTATTTGATGAAGTTTGAGCAGTTTTTACGTGTATAGTCAAAGATCAAGTTCTTCATGTCTGATTTGCCTGTAGTAGAATTATGTGCTATAAGGAGGCATTTTCTCGATAATGGAATCTGACCTGATTAGTCTCCCAAATCTAAATAAAATTAGCAAAATTTTCCAATATTACCATGTGTTATTAATAAACGATTTGCTGATTAGAATCTGGGGTTTGCCTTAATTGGTTCATGCAACAATTTTCTCATTTTTCAAATGAAAAAACACAAAACATTTGCAATGAATACCTAATTTTAGTAATTTGCCCTTGGTGGAGCCTATCATTAGTCATTAGTCATTAGCAGCCAAGTAAATAATGCTAGGCAATGCTTAATAAATTAAATACTACAATATCAGCTTTTGCCTATCATATCCTCTATCATTTGTCCTACTGCAGAAAAAGAAGATCCTCCATCCATAACGGCCTTCCTAGCGATCCTGCAATTTCCTCAACTTTCTTCCTCACCTCACTACATCTATTCATTGCCAGCTTTATAGCTTTTTTAATCTCATCTGCCATCACTAGTTTATCACTATCTGTCCTCTAGTTCAGCCTCATCTATATCGCTAATCTTAATTCCTTTACCATATTGAATGCATTCAGCTGTTGTTCAGTGTTCACAGGCCATGTTAAAATTGGCACGCCGAGCCACAAGCTTTCCAGGATTGAGTTCCAACCACAATGAGATATGAACCCTCCTACTGTCTTGTGGGCTAGAATCTTCACCTGAGTTGCCCAACCACATATCATTCCCCTCCCTTGGACCCTTTCCAGGAATCCTTTTGATTCTTGTAACGCAGAACCCCTGAGGCAGCATTTTCTGGTGGCGGCACACTTAAGGACCATAAGAACCTGAACCCACTCTGGTATAGCCCTAGTGCCATTTCTTTCACCGGGGGTGTCCTAAAGCTCCCAATGCTTCCGAAGCCAAGAAAACCCCCGAAGATTGAGGCTGATCATCAAGCCATTTCATGACCCTGTCACATTGGTCCAAGTCCAAATCAGGATGAGCCTGACCATTGATATCCAGTACTGGTCCAACTGGGTAGAGTGGGAGATTGTGGTCATTGAAAAAGTAGTTGATCGCGTAAGGCTCAAGCTCTTCAAATGAATTTATGATGATGCTTTTGACATTTTTGAACCTTTGAGCTACCTTGATGTAGCTAGGATAACCACTATCCTTATCAAAAAGAGCTGAAGGCAGAACACAAGGAGGGACAGGATTGATAAATCCCGGGATCAACTGTTCAGAATCCGAGGATTCAAAGGCAGAGCTATTCTGGTTATGTCGGATTGGTAGCTAGAGCATGAGACCTAAGAACCTTGCATTGCAGCTTAAGAAAATGTAAGACTTAAGGTTTAATTCGTTTGCAATATCAACCATGGCCGCACATAGGAAATCAACAACTACCCCAAGGACGCGGGTTGAATCGGAGCTAGACTGCAATGACAAAATATTCGTGATGAGGTCTTTAACAAGAGGTATGTGGTCCTGAACGAGTGCAGTGATGTAGCCTCCAGGGGACTTGGAAAAGTCTATTGGAGGAGGCTCTACTTGTGGGAGATCAATGAGTTTGATTTGATCGGATATCGATGCGGTGATTGATTAGGTGTATGCATCCACAAAAGAGCTGAAGGGCAACTTCATGGAAAGAATTGTAATTAGAATTCGATCATCGCGAAGAATGAGGCGCTTTGCAAATTCTAAGTGGAGACCAAGTGGTCTGTTCCTGGAGCTGGAATGAATATGAGCTCAGGTTTCTTCATCACTAAGCTCCTCGATCTTTCTTACTGTTACAAACCCAAAAGTTCATATAGAAAATGATAGGAAAACAGATAGTATAAACAAGAGAAATTATATGGAAGATAGCTGAAGCAGCTGATGCCTTCAAACATATAGGAAAGTAGTTGGCCACTTGAAGTGAAAGATGAAAAAGGACTTAAGATTTGGCCGGTCTCTATTGATTGGCTTAGCTTTCCAGGTTCTTTTCTCGGTGAGTTAGCAGCAACTAGTTGTTATTTATGATACACAGTTATAATTTGTCACCATCTATGCCAATTAAAAAGTAGTTTTCTGCAAATAATTAATGAATAATCATCAATTTGTGCATTTTTCTTTTGGGTATTTCTGTTTGATTTTTGGCTTGACAATGATGCAATTTCAGATTAGGCATTGTCGATTATTTAATGTTTGCCTTCTGGTTAATTTCTCTTCTGTTGTTCACTTGTCTATGGCTTTTGTCTCTAGTCAGGATTTTTTTTTTTTTTTTCCTTTGCCTCTTGTGGTCCTATTCTCCTGAATGTATGAAGAAATTACCTTTGGTTTTTGCAACAGGTTTAAATTGGTTATCACAACAACTTACTGAGAATTCAACTGTCTCCATTTATGATTTAATGCCATTGCTGCACCTATTAGGGTAAAACCATCTTTAAAAATTTCGGTTGGAACTGGGTCCCCTGGAAACTTTTCTAATAGGTATTTCTGATAATAAGCTCCATTATTTATTTGTAGGGGAAGTTCGAAGGTAGGTACTTGATAATGCATTTTTACATTGAAGTTGATCTCTTACCAGCCAATCTTTTTCGTTAAAACTATATTTCAGGGAATTATTAATCTCTTGTCCAATTCAAACTTTCTCTTATTTATTCTTTTATTAAATACAACATCGTGTAGACTTAAAGAAAGTTTTATTATGAATTAGGAGTTCAATTCAATTTGATTTGAAACTCGAACCCTATTATGTTGCATATTAAAACCTGTTTGCTGGGATATTTTAAATCATGGTTCCAGACAAAGAAATAAAGTAACAAGAACAAAAGAAACAAGAGAGTACAATAATAGCCACAGAATTAAGAAAATATCATTGGCAAGCTGCCAAACAATTTGGTTCTGCTTTCCCTTCCTTATAATAGTCTCAACAGAACAAATAGGAGTATAGGAGCAAAAAAGAAAGGTCAAATAAGCTGAGAGATGAAGAAAATGGAGCTTATATTCGTTCCAACACCTGGCGTTGGCCACTGGATCTCAACTGTTGAATTTGCGAAGCGCCTGATCCAACGCGATGACCGAATTTGGGTTACTATCCTTTCCATGAAGTGGTTTCCGAGTGCTGTTTTGGATGCATACACCGAATCGCTTACTGCTTGGCAACCTGATCGAATCCAACTCATTGACCTCCCTCAGATAGATCCTCCCTCGTTAGATTTGTTGAAGTCAGTAGAAAGCTATATCGAAGCGTTCGTCGAGAGCTATATCCCTGCTGTTAGAGAAGTTGTCAGAGATATTGTGTCAACGAAATCTAGCTCCGATGGAACTCGAGTTGCAGGATTGATTCTTGATTTATTTTGTGCGCCCATGATTGATATTGCAACTGAATTGGATCTTCCTTCTTATATATTCTTAACCACAAATGCAGCGTTCTTGGGTCTCATGCAGTTCCTACCAACCCGACATAGGCAGAACAGCTCGGAATTCGAAAACACGGATCCCGAACATTTGATCCCAGGATTTGTCAATCCTGTTCCTAAATCTGTTCTGCCATCAGCTGTGTTTAACAAGGATGGAGGTTACACCGTGTATGTCAAGCTTGCTGAAAGGTTTAAGGACGCCAAAGGTATCATGATAAATACGTTTGAAGATCTCGAGCCCCATGCTCTTAACAGTTTCTTAAATGGCCAAAACCCTCCAATTTATCCAGTTGGACCAGTACTTGACCTCAATGGTCAGAATTACCCGGACTCGGACTTGGCCCAAAGCGATAAGGTTATGAAATGGCTTGATGATCAGCCTCAATCATCAGTGGTCCTTCTTTGCTTCGGAAGCATGGGGAGCTTTGGAGCACCCCAAGTGAAAGAAATAGCACTTGGGCTAGAACGTAGTGGGTGCAGGTTCTTATGGTCCATGCGTCTGCCACCAACACCACCACAAAATGATTCTTCAGGAATTGTTCATTACAACAATCCTGAGGAAATGTTGCCAGAAGGATTCTTGGAAAGGATCCAAGGGAGGGGGATGATATGCGGTTGGGCACCGCAGTTGAAGGTTCTCGCCCACAAGGCGATAGGAGTGTTCGTATCTCACTGTGGTTGGAACTCAATCCTGGAAGGCTTGTGGTTTGGAGTACCGATCGTAACATGGCCTATGTACGCCGAACAACAGCTAAACGCATTTATGATGGTGAAGGAATTAGGGTTATCGGTAGAGATGAGACTGGACTATAGGTATGGTACTACTGATGATGTTGTGATGGCAGATGAGATAGAGAAAGCTGTTGGGCTGGTAATGGACGGTGGAATTGAAGTGAGGAAGAAAGTGAAGGAAATGGCAGAGATGGCTAGGAAGGCTGTTAATGAAGGTGGATCTTCATTTAATTCAATTGGAAGACTGATAGAGGATATGCTAGGCAACAACTGATATTTGATTCTGTACCAGTTTAAAACTCTTTATTTAACAATATGTCTTGAATCCATATGAATCAACTATCATAGCTATTTTTTTTTCCCCGATGATCTTAAATCACTTTTATGCTTGTTGATATTTGTCCCATAAAGCACAAAGGATTTTGTTGTAAATGCAATTATCTGATCCCTTAATAGTATGTCAAACAATTTATAATTTGCTAAGCATTGTTTAGTTTCCATTCCCTAAAAGATGTAGAAGAATAGAAAACTTAATTTGTTTCCCACTAATATTGTTAATTTATTTGAGTACATTTAAGATTTTATATAAGCAATTTTGACTGATATGGTACCAAAGTCCAAAGAATAAAAATTTTATTAGAATAACCTTAAACCCCATAGCTAGCTATCAATAATCTTTAGCCGAAATAGGCAAAAAGAAATTAATGCAAAATGAAATTAATTATTAAGTTTTAGTATATCCTCTAAGTTGACATATTGATAACTGTTTTGCACACTTACTAAATACTATAATTAAAGCAAATAGAACTTAAAAGAAATGATATAGACACACACCTTAAAGCTTCTTTTCCTGTTGTTGGGCTTCTAATTTTGAAACATAATCGATTTACTTGTGGCCATTTTTGAAAATAGCATAAGAAAATACAGTTTTTACTTTCAACTTTAAAAATTGTCTATGTTCTGAACATTCCTAATCAGAAGACAGTCGCCCTATTTTCAATAAAACTATTAATTATATAATAGTTGTTTTAATAAATTAATAAAGTAAGGAAATGATACTAACACATTGTTCAAAAATAAAAAATAAAAAAGAAATGATACTCACACCAAACTCACTTCTATATTGTTGGAGATTGAATTGGAGATGAACATTTTAGACCAAAAATCAGGTTACACATCAGCATCAACCCTAAATGATAAAAAGAAAAAGGGATTTTTCAACCAAATAATGTGATTTGGAAACCTAAACCAAATCCTACAGTTTGCTGCTATTCGATTTTTTAAAAATAAAATAATTTTATTATCTTTACCGTCTGTAAATTTGGATTAGTTTGTACATCAAAAGCATATATTAAAGTAGGATTTATATTCTATTGTAGAAAGCAATGTAACGATTATTGTAGACGGGGTCATGCTGTGTGCTGACACGTGGCAATGTTTTATTTGATGGGCAAGGAAAAAAGGCAAGAAAGAAACGAGAGGAAGGAACGAGGAGAAGAAAAAGATGGGAAGAAGAAGGGAAAGAGAAGGTAGAGTGAGAAGTTATCTAAGATACATGACAGAAAGGGGAGAGAAAGGAAAGAGACAAAAGAAAAAATAATGAGAAAATTTTATGTTTTTCCTGTTCATAATATTTTTTAATTTTATAAAAATTTATTATTACAAATTTATATAAGATTTTAATTTTTAATAATTTATTTTATTTTTATATGTTTATGTTATTTTATTTTGTTCATATTATTTTTTATATTTTTTCAATTAATTTTTTATATTGCACTTATGAATTTAATTTAAAAAAAATTATTTTTATATTTTATTTGTATTATATTTTTACTTAAAAAATATTTTATATAATTTATCATAATAATTAAAATTTTTTTAAAAAAAACTTATGTTCGTTGAGTATTTATATTAATGGGTTTCTTTCCAACCCAATATATCTTACTTTTGCATATGTTACTTTTATGATTTAAGTTTTTCCCAACCCCAAATGTTAGGTATTTTACCTAGACATTTCGAGCAGTGGATTTTTTCGCATTACTCATCGGTTTTATTTTGATGCCTGCTCTATCTTGCTTTAATTTTTTTATTTCATATTTTAATTTATCACATATTTTTTATAATTTATATTAATTTTAATTTTAAGTTTATTTTATTTAAAATATTAAAATATAAAAAAATATTTAGATAATGATACAGTGATTTTAATTTTAATTTTA
>JBBYHK010000020.1:5214103-5224757 GCA_038382065.1 Adansonia grandidieri | reverse complement strand
TACATTTAGTTATAGTGAGTTGTACATTGAGTTATGGTGAACCATACATCTAGTTATAATGAGTCATACATTTAGTTATGGTGAGTTATACATTTAGTTATGGTGAGTCGTACAATTAATTATAGTGAGTCGTACATTTAGTTAGGGTGAGTCATACATCTAGTTATAGTAAGTTGTACATTTAGTTATAGTCATTTGTACATCTAATTATGATGAGTCGTACATTTAATTACGGTAAGTTGTACATCTAGTTACGGTGAGTTGTACATTTAATTATGGTGAGACGTACATCTAGCTATGGTAAGTCATTTATTTATTTATCGTAAGTTGTACATTTAGTTATAATAAGTTATACATCTAGTTATGGTAAGTTATACATTTAGTTATGATGAGTCATATATTTAGTTACGGTAAGTTGTATATTTAGTTATGATGAGTCTTACATTTGATTATGATGAGTTGTACATTTAGTTACGGTGAGTTGTACATCTAGTTATGGTGAGTTGTACATTTAGTTACAGTTTTTCATACATTTAGTTATGGTCAATTGTATATCTAGTTTTGGCAAGTCGTACATCTAATTATAATGAATCATATATTTAGTTATGATGGGTCGTACGTTTAGTTATCTTCAGTTGTACATTTAGTTATCGTCAATCGTGTATATATATATATATATATATCAAAATTTAGTTTAGATTCGTTACATATCCGTGATATTATCAAATTATTTGAAACTCTATCAAATTGAGTTTTATGATAAAAACAAAATGTGTTGCATAAAATCCGTGACATATGTAAACTGCAATTTAGAAGTATGAAAGTTTCCTTTAAAGATAGTATTCAATAAAATTTATATTATGAATATCAGCATCTATTTTTTTATTTTTTATTTTCGTGCTACAACTTTTTTATAAAAAAAGTGAAGAAGAATAATATTGAAATATACTGAAAGTAAAAAAAAAAAAAAAGTGAAGAAGAATAATATTGAAATATACTAAAAATAAAAAAAAAAGTGAAGAAGAATAATATATTATATATGTGTTATATAGTATATATAATATATAATATGTATAATATATATGATTTTTTTATTTTTT
Organism: Adansonia grandidieri; assembly: GCA_038382065.1. Taxonomy (NCBI): domain Eukaryota; kingdom Viridiplantae; phylum Streptophyta; class Magnoliopsida; order Malvales; family Malvaceae; genus Adansonia; species Adansonia grandidieri. Next base: position 5,223,657 of record JBBYHK010000020.1, on the reverse strand, counting down.
AAAAATAAATTTGATTAAATATTAAATATTTTTAATTTTTATTATTTTTATATTAATCCAATATTTAATATAATTTGAGATTATTTTATAATTCGAGATTTAATATAATATTTTTAATATATATAATTTATATCTAATATATATAATTATATATATATTATATATAATATGTGAGGGACATATATAATATTATAATATATTATATAACTTATTTAATATATTATATATTATATATAATATATAATTTATATTAATTTAATATTTAATATAAAATATTTTTTATATAAAATTATTTTTAAATAATAATTCAAGATTTAATGTGAAATATTTTTTATTTTTATTGTTTGTAAATGATACTTTAAGGTTTAATATAAAATATTTTTTATTATTTTTAAACAATAAATCAAAATTTAATAAAAATATTTTTAGTATTTTATTATTTATAAATATTATGTTTAATATATATAATTTATATATTTATATATAATTTATAATATATTAGTTTATATATATATACGGGGAAGGAACCGACCCTCCATTAAAATAGCAAAGTAGCAGCAGAGAAAAGTATGAAACAGTAAGTAAAAAAATAATTACGGTCTTCTCATTAATAATTTTAAAAATTACTATTTTTTTAAAAAATTATTTTTCTCAAGTTTCACTTTGTAATAATTATCTTGGAATTCTTGTACTAAAGAATAAATAAATATAGAATTAGCAATAAAAGAAAAAGTTGAATGGACAATGATTTATTGAGATTATGTATTTTATATATGTATATTTTCTGAGTTCTTAATCTATTTTTAACTTCCCAATACTATTGCAAAGAAAACTAGAAAATCGAGGGAACCTGCCATGCAGAGTTTTGAAAAAGGTGAACGCGAAAAATACCGCGCTGCCAATTAACATGAGAAATCCCAACGTTCCCACAATTTTTTATTATTTTTTTTGGCCACTAGAATCAAAATTTTTTACTGCAAAACTATGATTTCACCTAATGAAAGACACAAATAACATGCAGGGTTACAACAGCCCATCCTTATCCAAATTCCAAAGCGCCAACCAAGGTGAATGGCCAAAAACTCAGTCCAATTTGACTGACACATCCCCCCTTTTTGAACGAGTAGCCACCCAGTCTGCAGCTTTATTTGCATTTCAATGGTCCAACTGTTGTTTGCTGCTAAATGATAATACAATGCCGACGAATTATTCTGAAGATTACAATGTTTCCACAATAATTCATTTATGCTATTTTTTCATCAATCCGCCAACACCTTCTACTTTATTTATTGAACTTTTTGCCAAAAAGAAAAATGACACGAGTAATGTTATTTTATCTGACAGTTGGATAATTTGATTTAACTTACAAATTACAGGAATTTTTTATTCCTATTCCAGATTCCAATACTTCAATATTTCTCAATTAGAAATAATGAATCCACAAATAATAATTGTTGCTTATATATATATATATATACTATTTGTGAATTATGATAAAAAACTTGGCTTAATTATTTTATTCATGAGCAATTAATTTCACGAACCAACAAGTGCGGTGCCCTTGTCCAGCTTGCTTCCATCTACATCAATCTTAATTAAGTTGATCTTACAGAAGAAAAAAAAATCAACGGTTTAAAACAAGTCAGCCCACCTCATCCTATTTTTCTATATAAACGTTTGATCTGGATTGGTTGCTGGCTATGCAGTGCCATTTAATACAATTAGACAAGAAATTTTCTAGTTTAGTTTTCTGAAATGACTAACGCCTCACCAAAAACAAACCTTCCTCTAGACCTTGTGAGCTTCACTGATGAGTCCAAAGCAGTGATTGATTTCATTGCTGACTACTATAGAAACATTGAGAAATACCCAGTTCAAAGCAGAGTTGAGCCTGGATACTTGTCACCCAGGCTACCTGAATCTGCTCCCTATTGTCCAGATTCACTAGAGGATATCCTCAAAGATGTGAATCAAAGTATTTTACCAGGTCTTACTCATTGGCAAAGTCCTAGTTTCTTTGCATACTACCAAGCAAGTTCTAGCACTGCCGGTTTTCTAGGAGAGATGCTTTGCTCAGGTTTTAATGTGGTTGGTTTCAACTGGATTTCGTCTCCAGCTGCAACTGAACTTGAATCCATTGTCCTCGATTGGATGGGCAAAATGCTTAAGCTACCATCTTCCTTTTTGTTCTCTGGAACAGGTGGTGGTGTCATACATGGTACTACCTGTGAGGCAGTCGTTTGCACTTTGGCTGCCGCCAGAGACAAAGCCTTGAAAGAACTTGGCAGTAATTGGGAGAACATAACCAAGTTGGTGGTTTATGCATCAGATCAAACTCATTTCACTTTCCAAAAGGCCGCGAAATTAGTAGGCATTCCCCCGTCAAATTTTCGATTTATTCAAACATCTTTTGCCACTGAGTTTTCAATGTCACCTCAGCTACTTCGTTTAGCTATCGAAAATGATATCCAATCAGGCTTGGTGCCATTATACATATGTGCAACCATTGGGACAACAGCCTGCGGAGCCGTTGATCCTATTGCAGAATTAGGAAAAGTTGCCAACGAATACAAGCTTTGGCTTCACATTGATGCAGCTCATGCAGGAAGTGCTTGCATTTGCCCCGAGTTCAGGCATTTCCTCGATGGAGTTGAACTTGCTACTTCAGTCAGCATGAATCCACATAAATGGTTCCTCACTAACATGGATTGCTGCTGCTTGTGGCTTAAAGAACCGCGATTCTTGCAGGATTCATTATCATCTAATCCAGAATATTTAGAAAACAATGCTAGTAAATCTAAAGTTGTGGTGGACTACAAAGATTGGCAGGTTACACTGAGTAGGCGATTTAGAGCTTTGAAGCTTTGGATTGTAATCCGAAGGCATGGCTTGGCTAACCTTGTGCACCACATTCGCAGCGATATCAGCCTGGCTGAGAAATTTGAGGCATATGTAGCAAAAGACGAGAGGTTCGAGATAGTGGTTCCAAGGAGGCTTGTTTTGATTTTGTTCAGGCTTAAGCCAAAGCATGAGGCAGAGGGCACAGAATTGAACCGTAAACTGCTGGATAGCATAAATTCAAGTGGACGAGCTTTCATGACTCAGGGAGTGGTGGCTGGAATTTATGCCATACGCTGTGTGATAGGAGCAACTCTGACTGAAGAGCGTCATTTGAAGGATTCGTGGAAACTCATTCAGGAAAAAGCTCGACTTTTGCTGCTCCAATGCAGCTAGTAAATTAATGAAAACATCATTAGCTCTTGATTTAATTTCTTTTATATTTCACTTTCATCCCTGCTATAAGAAGATCAATTTTTTTTCATGCAATCCTTGTTTTGAATTTGCTTCAAACTTCATATCTGTCAATGCTTCGTTAAAATTTAAGAACATGGTGACAAAATTAGTCCAAAATTTTAACAATGCATTGATAGGTAAGTGAATTTGAAATAAATTTAAAATAATTAAGGCCATGGATGAAAAGTCTGAATTTTTTAGGTTGGGATGGGTATAAAATGGTCAAGAGCTAAAGATAAAATGTACTTACATTGCAATAAATTTTTAATATGAATGCAGTCCTTTTTATTATTGTCAGAAATAAATGTAATGCTGTGTTGAAATGTTTAAAGCTTGACTGACTTCAATTTATTTTGTCTACAAAATGAGTACTTTCTGTATAGAATTCAGTAGAAGGTCCAATGAAGTTGAGAAACCAATCTTATAATCTTCCTCATGCAAAGGAATTTCCTTATGCAAGGTCGCCATTTATGTTGGAAGTACTAGGGTTGTGATTGGATTCAACTTTGGTATTGGCTGCGTTGTTATTACAAATTCATGAGGCTGGCTTTGGGATTATATTGTCGTCGTTTTCTATGTCATTTTGAGGCAACATAGAGTTTTGTCTCTATTTTGTCATACTCTACATATAGAAGAGTTTTTGAGGCGAATAGATTATAGATGTGACGTAAAGATCGTCACCAGTTTGCAATGTCAGAGAAACTTATCTTTCCTTGTTTAGAATAGTCAACAATTGAGAATATATAATAAGATATTTTTTTTAACTTGGTCCATTAGGTGCTATGGGGGTAAAAGAAATGTTAAATTATATTAATTTCACCACATTTAATAAAAACGCAATATAAAACATTTAAATATAATAATATAACAGGTTTAATATATATATATATATTAAATTTATATTTAAAATTTTAATAAATTTAATATTTTAAATATATAAATATTTATACTATTAACACAAATAACACATAAAAAATAATATATATACAGAAAAGATAGGATATTGTTTCCTGCCATGCGACAATTTTGTGAGTCAAGATCGATTACGTGCTGTTGCTGCAGGAGGAGATGCTATGGCTTGGTTCCTTCAATTTTGGTCATGCATGGTTTTCTTTGATTTGGACCGTATCAATATTTACCATTTATATTCATATTAAAAGATAATAAAATATAAATATAAAAATTATTTATAGAACTAAAAATTACTAACTGTGTTAGCCTTAGCATGTTTAATCTTTAGTCTATTATTCTAATATTAATATTATTTTATATTCCTCGCTTTCTTGATCATTGCACCTGCGACTACTATACATAAACAAACACACATATTTACACTTTTTTTTAAAAAAAAATAAAGAATAAATTATTAAACAAAACCTGACGCAGAATTAAGAATTATTTGAATAATGTCATATATGAAAATGAAATAGAAAAAAAACTAAAATATAACATAATATAAAAAAATAACATGATGATCACAAACATATATGAACATTTCAAAATTTATATCAAATGAATATGACATAAAATTGGAACCAATTAGACTTAGCAAGGGAATAACAACACTCTCAAAGCAAAGTGCAAATATATGAAAGAGTTTAAAATCTATATAAAATAGAGTATTAATGTGATAAAATTTACATAAAATATAATAATTTGAATACAATTATAACACAAAAAAATAACAACGTAAATATAAAAAATTAAAAAATCAAAAACATAATTTTTTTTAAAAAAAGCTTGTCACAAGCATTGCAAGCTATGATGAAGCAATCCATCACATAACATATAATCTCATTTAACGTAGTTATTTTTCTTATTTAATAATCATAATACTTTTTAATTCAATATGGCCTAATGCTTAAATAATAAAAATTATTTACATCAACCATTTTGTATTACTATAGAATATTTTAATTTTTATTGATAATTTATCAATACAATAATTTTTAATAATATAAAAATAAAAAAATTAATATGACTTTATTTTTCAAAAGATAAAGAACAAATCATTATATAATCCATGATATAAAATTATGAATTATTTGAATAGCGTCATTCAAGAACATAGCATGAAAAATTAACTAAAATACGATACGAGACAAAAAATAACATAAAAAGAGAAGAATCTAAACAGATTAAAGGGAGAAGTTGAAAAAAAAAAAAAGAGAAAAAAGGAAAAAGAAAGAGGAAAAAGTGGAAAAGTCTGGAGAGAGAAAGAAGTGATTTCTTTTTGGTGAGTAAAGGATAAAAATGAAAAAAAAAATTATTAAAGAAAAATGAAAGGTCTCGATAGGGGAAAGAGAACAAGGAAAAAAAAAATGAAGAAAGAACAATTTTGAAGAGAAAATAAAAGAAAGAAAAGAAGAAGAGAAAAAAACACAGCCTCATGTTCAAGTTGGAGAAGCAACACAACAAAATAGTAAAAAAAAAACTGAAAAATAAAAAATGTAGCAAATCAATTTAGGGTGTCAGGTTGTGCTTTTTTATTGTGAAAATTTAAGTAGAAAATTGTGCAAAAAATACTATGGGGATTTTGGAGATACGTTTAGGGAGGATTTTGGTGCCCACGATCGATGGGTCGTATGATGGTTCGACTCTAGAAACTGGGGTTTCGTTTGTGATTTGCTTTTGAAAATTAGGTTTTGGATATGGACTGATTAGGAAAGAAATTTAAAGACAAAGTATTAAATCTAGCTCATGGATAGATAATTTTGAATATGGAAAAACTTAAAAGGATAGTTCTTTCAATCCAAATTGGCAAAAATAGTAATGTATTACGCAACATGAAAATCAATCATAAAAAAAAAAAAGAAAAAGAAAAAGAAAAAAAGAGTAATCTTTAAAGTAAAATCATAAGTTCTTAAATCTTGCTCTAATACCACATATTATAATTTTTTTATGCAAAGCACAGCTTAATTTTGCATAAACTTAGTGCCCAAGATCTTAGAACAAGATGATTTTCACAATTTCTTCATTAAAGAAGAGAATTAATTTGATCAATGATGAGTTCTTTGAGGAGAAGTACATCATAAAAGATAAATCTTAGGAAGCTTGGTTCTCTCTCTTGACCTTAGGTTTTGATTTCTTGATGTCAATATGACCTTAATTCAAATGCACTATCAAAGTGAGCAGTCACTAGAACATTTCCATTTCTATTGACGGATAGGATTTTTAGTACATAATAATTACTAAACCATAATTATCTCTTTAATAAAATAAAAATAACTATTTAAACTTAAATAATGAGCATGTCAACTATATAAATTCTAACAAGATAAAAAAAACAGAAAAATTGATACTTTTTTTAACAAAATATTATTTTTTTTCATGCTATATTAAAAAATAGCTAATGTAAATCGTGATATGAAATACCAAGTGAGAGATCCGTTATCCTTTAGAGGCCGAGTAATCAAAATAATAACAACTGCAAATATTGACTGATGTTCAAAGTAGAGTAATAAGAATAAAACGTAAAAAGATAATTTAAGTGACCAAAAAAACATTAATAAACGGTGCAGTTAATTGATGGATTTTTGCATCAAGAAGATCGCGTAGGAGCATGATACATGCTATAAAACGATCCTTAAGAAGTCTCCTAGCCCAACAGTAACCGATTCAATTGTGGGCAGTGATCAACAAAATTGTAGAGAGCCCAACTTTTTCTAATTAATTCTGTCTATTGCTCACCTCCAAGATTAAAAGCCTTTAACTTTCCTCAAAGACTCCCATCATTCCCGCATCATGAAAATTGATGCTATACGTTGGGAATACTGGAAGCCTTTGAGGGTTGTTAAAAGCCTCTTTAGTCAAAACTAAGCAAGATATTTAATCAGCTGAACTTCTCTTCCACACCAAAGATAAGAGATGCTCATGGGGTTTATATAAGGATCATCACCTTTTAATTACGCGCTTAAAGTGATCAATCATATCATGAAAGTTTATTCGCATTTGTTCTTTTGTATCATTAATTAGCTTTTATATTTCAGGTTTGATTTGCATCTTTTATATTGTAATATGCTCGGTTTATAGTACTTCCAAGTAGTCATATTAATTTCAGCCATGCATAATTATTCTATACTTTTGACCTTTATTCTATCTTTCCACATATGTACATACATACCTAGAAATATATATATATATATATATATATAAAGTACTTCCTGTATAAGTTTTGTGTCTCATGCTTTTTTCGTTCATGTAAATCGTGTAATTATAAAAAAATAAAATTATTAAATGTATAAAAATCTTAAATACAAATAAAATATGTGTATTAAACGAATCGTGTTTAAACGTGCTGTTTTATGTTTATTATATTATTTTTATTTTATTAAATGAATCATGTCCATATCATATTTTTGTGTCATGTAAACAATTGTAAAGTATATATATATATATATATATGTATCTACTTAATGTAATTAATTTTGTATAATTTCCAAGAATAGTAGGCATGAAAACCACATGCTTGGCATCTAATAATAAACTATAGAATAATCAAACTTCTTCGGCAATAAAAATAAGAATTAATTTGTATTGACTAATTGTACACATCAAGGGTCAAGAGAATGTACATCATACTTTCCTTCCATGGGAATTTCAACCTTTTGCTATGTACTTAAATGCATTGTTAATTTCACAATTCTGTAGCAAACCACCACACCTGTTCATTTACAGTGGGCTTGGAATCAATATCCCCTGAAATGTTTCTATAGAAGTTTTGAAGAATAATTGCCAAGAATGTTGTGGAAAAACATGTTGTAAAATAAAAAATTATATATTTCAGATATTGAAATTCAAAACTTAAATTTATTATATTTTAATTTTCAACAATTTAAGTTTTGGGTTCATACTTTTACTTTATTGAACAAGTTGTATAGATTCCCAAAATATGCGCATTCTTTTCACAAAAAGATATTACGGTGGACTTTTAGTGCTCAGAACCTATCAAAATAATTGTAGTTGGTCTTTGGCTGAAACTAAATTATTATTTGTTTGATGTGAATCCAAGAGAGAAGTTTTATTTCATACAGGAGGCGTTAAAGCCATTTGCTACAAACAAATACCAAGAAAAAAACACTCAAACTAAAAGCTACAAACAAAGGCCAAGCATTCAGTACAAGCTTGCAAAGTTAAAGCCAGAAGAAAATTGCTTAATCCACCCATGATCACAAAAAGAAAAAAAAAAGATAAAATAAAAGCATCACAACAAATTCAGACTTAGATCAACAAAATCAAATTAATAAACATCTAAGTTTCATCAATTTGTCAAAAATAATATGTCACAACGTGTCAAATATGAATTTAGCATGTTAGACTTAATTCACATGGTTGTCAATAATTATTTTTATTTAGATATAATTAGTTACTTATATAATCCTTACCTTTTAATAATAATCCTAAGCTTAACCAAGGCGACTAAAAAGAATAATCTTACTTATCAAAATAAGGTTTGAGAGTTCGATTATACTTGTAAAAGGATCGGCATTTCCAAAATGCCTATATAGAGAGAGTTTGTAATTAGTTTTATATTATCCCAAGTTGGTTTTAATTAATTAGTTTTAACTAATTTTTACTAATCTAATCCTGAATTAATTAATAATAAAAAAATTAATCATAAATTCACTATTGGTATCAGATCTAAAAAAATAAACAACAAATTATATTAGTAATCATATAAATCTAAACATTAAAACATAAAAAACAAATTAATGACATCATCATGGAATTCACCCCCCAAAAAAAAAAAAATGCAACTCCTGCGTCTGAGACCCCCGCCCATGTGTAAAAGAAAATTTTGGTTCAGTTTTTTTGACCTTTTTGAATTTTTTGGCTCTATCTGGTAGTCCGACACTAAAAATTTCAACATTTGTCAGATTTGTCATTCGAAAGTTGGTATTGGAAAGCCATGGATCGTCCAAATTTAAGAGTTCTGGAAACACGAAGCCAGGAAACTCAAATTTTACCAAAAACCAGATTCGAAAACCCAAATCTTGTAGAAAAACCGAAAAAAAATCCCAACACTTTCTATCTTCTATGATCACAACAAAAATGTCAATGTAGACAAAAACTAAAACAAAAAAAAAAAAAAAAACTCTCTCTTTGTGTTACTTTATTCGTCTGATTTTGTGCTGTGTGTTGAAAAGCTGAAATTAGGCTCCTTTCTGTAGGGAGAAATTATTAGAGTTCTAGGTTAAGCTGGTTAGGAGTTCTTGTTGGAATCAATGTATATTTTCAACTTAATCACAACTTTTTTTTTT
>JBBYHK010000020.1:5175519-5214003 GCA_038382065.1 Adansonia grandidieri | reverse complement strand
TAATCTTAATCCAAATAGCTTTATTCCCATCCAAATTATTCCTTTTTACTTTTGAATTTTCATTTTTTTTTGAATTTTTTTTGTATTTTTCTGAATTTTTTTTTGGATTTTCTTGAAATTAAAATAAAAAATTTAAAAAAAAACTGAATTTGAAACTAAAAATAAAGTCAAAATTTAAATTTGGACAAAAAAAAGTATCTGCATCATGAATTTACAACCCAAAATTATGAGAACAAATATAAATACAAATTAATCAAATTATTCGACACAAATAATTTATAGCAAAATTTAATATTCAACCTACTTGATTTATCTAATCACCTTTAAAAGGTGACATCCATTGGGTTTTGGATTCAAATCCAATATCTATAACCCTTTTGTCTTAAGCTACAACCTCTCTTATACTAAAAAAAATATATATTTTTTGAGATATAACCAAATGGAAATAAAATGACCCCTAAAACCTGATTAAAGGAGGAAACACGGCACATTTAGATGGATAGACAAAAATGTAAAACAACTCCTCGAAAGGAAAAACAGTGCAATCACATACCTCAAAACACTAGGCAAAAGGAGACCAACTTGAAAAAAGAGAGAACATTCAAGTAAGAAAACTTTTTATATATGCAAGGAAAAGAAGTCATAAATGCAAGTGGTGGTCACCGCTAAAAAATTGATTTATTCATCTCACTTTTCTGTGGGCATTCAACAACTTATTTTAGACATAGGTTCTAGATACTTTGGGAGAATTCTAAAAAAAAAAAATAGACGGATAATTATTAAAAAAATAATATAAAAAAATAATTTTTAAAAAATAATAATTATTAAAATTATTAATAAAAAATTATAATTATTTTTTACGTAATAAGAGATTAACTTGAAAAAAGAAAGACAAAAATAAACTTTTATTTATGCAAGTAAAAGTAGTCATAAATGCAAGTAGTGGTCACCACTAATCAACTGATTTATTCATCTCACTTTTTCCATTGGCATTCAATAATTTTAGACATCTTTGTAGCATAGATGCTCAATACTTTTGGGAGAATTAAAAAAAAAAATTGATAATTATTAAAAAGAGTGAAGTAAAAAAAATAATTTTTTTTTAAAAAAAATAACAACTATTAGAATTATTTATAAAGAGGTTATAATTATCTTTTTATCTCTAATTTAATTCTTTTCTCTGCTGTTACTCTTCTTTGCATTTTTAGTGGAGAGTAAGTTTCCTTGTATGAATTGACCCTCCCTATATATATAAATTATATATAAATATATAAATTATATATATTAAAAATAATATTTACAAATAATAAATATTAAAAGATATTTTTTTTTTAATCTTGAGTTACTACTTCAAAATAATAAAAAAATAAAAGCACATTTTACATTAAATTATGAATTACTATTTAAAAACTAATAAAAATAAAATTTTTTTATATTAAATCTTGAATTATTATCTAAAAATAATAAAAATTAAAAAAATTATTAAATCTTGAATTAATGTATATAATATATAATATACAATATATAATATATAATATTTGTCGGGGTCGGTTCCCTTTGTAAGGGAACTGACCCCCTTACATATTATATATTATGAAGGGAACTGACCCACTTACATATTATATATAATATATATAATTATATGTGTTACATATAAATTATATATATTAAAAATACTATATTAAATCTCGAATTATATTAAATACTAGAATAATATAAAAATAATACAAATTTAAAAAATATTTAATATTAAAACAAAATTATTTTTTAAAAAATAAAAAATAAAAAATAAAAAATAAATTTTTTTTATATTAAATTATATATAGTTATATATTATATGTAATATATAATGTATATTATATATAAAATGTATAATATATTATATATAATATATATTACATATATGTCGAGGGGATAGGTTTCCCCTCACCCCACATATATATATATATATATAATATTGTATATATATAATAATACACAATGCATATTATATGTAATATATTATAATATATAATAAATTTTGAATTATATTAAATGTTGAATTAATATAAAAGTAATAAAAATATTTTATATTAAATTTTCAAAAACTGGTTAAAAACTAATAAAAATTAAAAAATGTTTAATATTAAATTCAAATTATTTTAAAAAAAATAAAAATATTATAATGTTATATAATACATATATAATATAACTTACCATATTATAAATATAATATAATAATATACTATATAATCTATGTTATATAATAAAACTAAAGAATATTTTACATTAAATTCTGAATTACTATATAAAAGTTATAAAAATTTTAAAAATATTTTATACTAAATCTTAGATTATTATATAAAAATAAAAAAATTTATATTAAAACTTGAATTAATTTTGAAAAAATAAAAAAACAAAATATATTTTATATAAATTATATAAGATATATTATATTAATATATATTATATAATAAAAATAAAAATGTTTTATATAAAATCTTGAATTACTATTTAAAAATAATAAAAAATATTTTATATCAAATTCTGAAATACTATTTAAAAAATAAAAACAATTAAAAATATTTGATATTAAATCCTAAATTATTATATAACTAAATAATAACAATAGAAAAAAAATTATATTAAATCTTGAATTGCTATATAAAAAATAAGAACTAAATGTAGGGATTAGTACAACTAAATGTAGGGATAAGTACAACTAAATGTATGAAAGACTATAGTTAAATGTATAAAAGACCAGAAATTAACGCATAGAACCCTAAAACCGAATCTATGCTAAACTCTATGACCATTGACCGTATTCAAATGTCAGATATAATTGTTCTCATGGGTTAGACCTCAGATATGACAATCACATAAGATTTACATCTGCTAATAATTTAATTACATTTGACCATAACACACATTTGGTAGTATAACCATACCCTTATGTAGTTAAGCCGTAGATGTGTGTAGAAAACGTTAAAAGTCAACTGTGTATAACCTTAAGTAAATGTACAGGTGATAATAAATGAATATACGACTCATGATAACTAAATATACAGATGAGCATAACTAAATGTACGAATAACTATAATTAAATGTATATATGACAAGAAATGAGTGTGCATAAACCTAAAATCTAATCCATGTTAAACCGTATAACCAAGAACCGTATCAAAATGTCAAAAAGCAATTATGCACATTAGTTGGATACTAGATATGACAATCATGTAGGATGTACATAAGCTAATAAGTTAATGTACATTTGACAATAACATACATTAGGTGGTATATGTATAACGGAATGCGCTATGCGTTACATGCATATAAGAGACATTAAAAATCAAATGTTAGTACCCGTAAGTAAATGAATGTATGGATCACCGTAACTCACTGTACGAATAAGATTAACTAAATGTACGAATAATTATAACTAAATGTATAGATGATCGAAAATAAATGTACAAAACCCTAAGAGTTAAAGTGAATTTCATCCTAAATAAAATATTATTACATTTGATAGCCCATCAAAATTTCTCAAAGTACCAAGTAGAAGATTCAAGGAAATGTATGGTGTCATTAGATCAAATTCCCAACTACCATGAATTTTATAAATTTTAACCTTTTTTTTCTCTAGTTTTCTTTAATCAGCATCCATGAACTCATATAGATAGACTATGGTATAATTCCATAAGTCACAGACTCTTGTTTATAGTGTAGGAAGATGAAAGAAGTAGTGTTTAGAGAGGAAAACAATCTGTTGAATTGAATTGGATTAACTTATTTCATTCACTACCAAAGGGGTATATATATAAGTGCACTAGGTGACTTACTACATGAACCCTATTAAAGACCTATACATATACCATAATTAATCCTTCACATGTTCCTAACTTATACATGAATTACATTTAATTGATGTATTTCCCTAATCCATGTACATCTATATCCAATACAATACTTGAACTTGATACTCTAGAAACATTAAATCATTATTTTCAAGACTCCCCCTTTATTTGATATTTATATTACTTTAGGGCAAGGATGTAACCTTTGAAAATCTCTAAACTTGAAAGATTTTGTAAAGATATCCGCAACTTGATCTTGAGTTTTCACATACTTAAGCTCCATATCCTTTTTTGGAATTCAATTTCTGATGAAATGATACCTTGTATCAATGTGTTTACTTCAATCATGGAATAACGAGTTCTTTGTAAAAGCTTGGGTTGACTTGTTAAAGCAAATTCTTATAGCCTCTTTTTGAAGTAAGTGAAGCTTCTTGAATAGTTTTCTAAGCTAAAGCATGTAGCATGAAGTTATTGCAGCATATTTAGATTCACAAGTTGATAGTGTAACAATAGATTGCCTCTTAGAACTCCATGTGATAGCACGATCTCCTATGAAAAATACAAAGCTACTGGTGTTTTTTTTCTATCATCGATATCTTCACCAAAATCACTATTGTAAACACCCTATTTTGTCCAGCTATTATCCAAGGCATCAAAGGTCAGCATTCGGGGCATCATCAGGGCCATTTGGATGAGTATGGGTTTCTCATCCATTATTGTTAGCTAAGGTGACGTGTCCAGGGATCCAAAGCTACTTAAAATTTATATTTACATGAGTAAGTATCGATACATAACCTTTAGGTATCGATACAAGGCCTCCATGTCATCAAAATCTGAAACCCATTGTTGATATCGATATAGGGGGCCATGTATCGATACAATGTCTCTTGCTATTGATATGTTAAGCTTTGTGTCAATATAAAGTTATGTCTAGCTAAAATCATGATTTTCGGCTCACAACATCGATACAAGGAGTGTGGTATTGATACAACATGCTTTGTATCAATACCATGTTTAATGTATCAATACATTCTAAGTTTTTTGCCTAGTCGTATCAATACAAAACATATAGTATCTATACTGAAGGCTATTTTGCCTTGACATTGAAACATGAATTTAGTCATAATTCTGGCCACAAAAATCATTTAATCTTAAACATAACTTCCTAAAAATCATATGGATTTCATTTTTGGGCTTTAAGCATTGGATCATAACATTTTTGAATGGTCCATTAAGCTTGTTACAAAGGTATTTCATGCTATAATGTGGATTACTCAAGGGCAAGCCAGACTTTGCTCATTATGTTAGCTTGTGCATAGTTTGTTTTTGCTATCAAGGATGTACATCAAACAATGGAATGCTCTTTGGTATAATGACTCACCATATTATACACTTTAAATGTCCTAAATACCCAACCATTGCTAGGTTTTTTATGGCTAAAATTAAATCCTACATGAGGACAGAGAAGATATTAAGTCCATGTTAATCTCTGTTTAGTGAAGTTAAGATGGCCTTAACTTAGGAGGTTTTGAAAGACCAATTTTTTGACAAGCATCAAACAAACATTTTGACAAACACATGGTGAATTAAATATGACATTCATGGAGATAGACATGGAAAGCATGTTTAAACAAATAAAAAATGGCATTTATGGAAATGATGATAAAAATACAAAGAGATGAGTATAAAGGTGCATTAACATGTTAGCTTCATGAATGGCATCAAGAATCATGCCATGGAAATGATGTGAACATGCTTAAACAAAGAAGAAAATCTTGCTAGAGTTTTCAAGATAGCATTAAACATGTTTCTAAGATGAATCAAGTGCATGAATATAAGAAAACATGGTACAAGGGATCAATCAATTTTTTTATCAAAAAATAGTTAATTTTTGTCAATTTAAATTTTCCAATCCTGTTTTTTCAAAAATTATAAAAAATCAAGTTTTCTTTCTCCTAGATTTTCTTTGGGCTTTTCAAAATTCAAACCTGGTTTCATGCCTCAATCAACTAATGGATCCAAATGTGTCTAAAGATTTTTAAATTGGTTATTTCTAGGTCATCAACGACAATTACAAGATACATTTTGATTATCCCTTCTCTTTCCTTTTTTATGTGATCTATTTTATGCCATATTATCTCATCATTTCATTTTATAAACATGTTTCTATTTGTTATGTTTACTTCGCATTCATATTTTCAAATCATTTTCAAAGATCATGAAGGTAATGTTTTGTGTCAATATCTATCCAGTGCTCTATATGAAATATCCTATTTTAACAATTAAATTTAGAGCTCATTCTTTCAAAAGATCTCCACGTTTTCCACTTCTTTAGGATACATATGGGAGTAAAATTTTCCTTAAAAACTCAGATTTATTATTTATACAAATTCATGCATAAGAAGAGGATTATATCGAAGTAATGACAATTCAAAATTAAGGAAACTAAAACTAAGTTAAGAAATGACTTGAAGGTAAACTTGGCAATTCGTGTATTATTGTTATATTTATATATTTTACTGTGTCATTGTGTTAAAGGTTATATCAATATTGGTACATCTATAAATATATTATATAGATTTTCAAAATGTATTCGTCTCATGTCTTGTCATTTTTTTGACTTTAGGTATGTCATATTCGTGTAATCATGTCAAATATTGCTAGTTTTGCTAGAAGGCATTGATTTTGGCATTTGGGAGAGGTTGATACTTCCTTACCTATAACCAACTTTTGAACCCAATCAATGAATCTCTGGACCATGTAGACTATGAAATTGACATTTTGAGTTTCACGACTCAGAATATTGGTTTCAATGGGCATTTGATTGAGCCTAACCCAAATGATCGGCAGTGACTACAATCATTGGCCACTTTATGATGACTAACCAAGGCCGTTGGACAAGCGATTCGTCCAGGTCCCCCCTCATGATCACAAGTTGAGAATCCATACTTTCTTTCTCCTATCACATCAAAAAATGAAGAATCCCAGTTAAGAAGACGTTTTCATTAAAAAATATTATTTTAAGTTATGGATGCATTTTTCGTGATAACAGGGTGGCATGGTGCCGACAATTATCACAAAATCCAGCAAGCTTGAACTTATTAGATGATAAATAAATTACTCCAAAATTAATTATACCTTTAAGGTAATGAAGTATTATTTCAACAAAATTCATATGCGTGGAGGTAAGAGCTTCCATGAAACAATTCACTATTCCAACAACAAAGAGATGATACTCTCTTAAGATATTTGAAATAATTCTTGCTTTATATTTCTCCACTTTTTCTTTAGCATTCTTCTTAGTCATTGTACACCCATTTAACTCTATCTACTTCAAGACCTTTGGGAAGAGATGGTAACTCCCATGTGTTGTTTTTCTTTATGGCTTGGATCTTTTCCTTCATAGCTTGTCTTTACTTTTTGTCTCTGATGGCATCATAAAAATTCAAAGATTAATTATCAACAAGCAGACAAAACAAATCACTTATACGTTCAATTTCATCATGTGATTCTTGAATGCTTTTCATTTTTTCTTGGCCTTTCACTTAAACTCTCTTCAGAAGATGATTAGACTTCATTAGTTGTAGAAGTTGGTGATGTTGGTGGAGTAGAATAATGATTTAGTGCCATGGCCTTTTGGTCTTCTTCAATGTATGGAAAGAAATTATAGGTGTTTTTTTCTTAGTCCTTCTAATTCCATACTGTTTTTTCATTTGAATTCAACATCTCTTCTTACCACGATCTTGCCATTGCTTAGGTAGTACAACTTATAGCCTTTGAAATTAGTATCATAGCTGATGAAGACATGCTTAACACTTTGATCATCTAGCTTAGATCTTTCTTGGTCAAGTAAATGAGCTTATGCAATGATTCCAAACACTTTTAAATGATCAACACTAGGTTTTATCCTACTCTATGCTTCTTGGGAGTTTTTCCTTTGACATTCTTTATTAGAGAATGCTTGGACAAATAAATTGCATTTGCAACACCTTTAGCCCAAAATTCCTTGGGCATACTTTTAGCTTTCAATATTCATTTAACTATATTAAGAATGGTTCCATTTTTCTCTCTGCAACATCATTTTGTTTTGACATCTAAAAATTGTTAGAGGGTGATGAATTCTATTTCATTTACAAAATTTATTAAATTCTTTGATGTGAATTCACCTCTTCTCTTAGATCTTAAAGATTTAATTGCATAGCCACTTTTTTTCTACAATAGCTTTGAGATTTTTAAAAGTCACAAATGCTTCAGATTTTTGGTTTAAGAAATAAACCCAAGTCTTTCTACTATATTTGTCAATAAAAAGTAAGAAATATTTATTTTTACCAAATGAAGCTGGTTTAATTGATTCACACAAATCAACATAAACAAGTTGGAGAGGCCTTATTACTCTTAAATTAACTTTTTTGGGAAAGCTTTTTTTTTGTTTTTTTTTTTGCATGCTTGCTAAGATGACATGCTTCACATGACTGATTAGGATGGTTAATTGAGGGCATAATCCTCACCATCTTTTTATGTCCTAGCTTTATCTGGGCTAAAGTTTAAATGACCAAATCTCATATGCCAATACCATGCTTTATCATTTATCTCTTCAAGCACTTTGCTTCAATGGTTTTAAGATTCAACAAGAACATTCTATTCTTTGACATAAATGTCTTTGTAATCAACTTTGTATTTTGATCTTTAAGCCGTAAACAACCATCTTTCATTTGTACTTCATATCTTTTTTCAAGGAGTTACCCCAAACTTAAAATATTGCTTTTTAATTTAGGTACATAACAAACATTAAAAATAAGCCTATGCTATCATCTTTCAAGGAAATTAGAATTGTACCATTTCCTAATGTGAACTTTTAAAGAGTCTCTAAAGGAAACATTGCCACTCACTTTCTCATTGATTTCCAAAAAATTTTCTCTATAGCCATAAATGTGGTTGTTTGCTCTATTATCCGAGTACTATGAACTTTAATAATCTTTCTCTTCCTCTTTAAGCATAAGCAACAAGATTGGCTCCTCCTCTTCTTACATGCCACCAACAAGATTAACTTTTTCCTCTATATTATAAGTAGCACTATGGCATTCTGAAGAATTATGACCATATTTGTCACAATTATAGCACTCAATATTAGATTTGTCATACCTTCTTTTATTGCCTTTACCTCTTCCTCTACCTTTTCTATGACCTCTAATATGTTGATGGGTTTTTTCATCATTATTGGTGTTATCACGGTTGCCTCTTCCTCTTCCACCTTGACCATGACCATATCTTTTTTGACCTTTTTTATCTCCTTCATCCTTAATAAAGGCTTTGAATTTCAGGACTTGCTTCAAAGGCTTTACATGTCTTCTCTTGATTTTTTCTTCATGAGCTTGTCGAGAACCCTCCAATTATGTAATCATCATGGTATCTAGATCCTTAGGCTCTTCAGTTACACAAGTCACATAATAAAATTTTGGAGTCAAGGAACAAAGAATTTTCTCCTCCACACATAAATGTCTTCCATATTATCTCCAAATCTCTTTAATTAGTTTATGATAGTCTTTACCCTTGAACAATAATCCAAAATAAATTTGAACTCCTTCATACACAAAGCTTCAAAGTCACCTTTTAAGGTTTGGAGTTGAATCTTCTTCACCTTGTCAACTCTTTGAAGAGAGCTTTGCAAAATCTCCCAAGCTTCCTTTGGGGTAGTAACATCGACTAGTTTTAAAAACTTTAATTCATCTTACCCTTGATGGATGAGGGTAAAGGCTTGTTAATATTTTTTTCTTGTCTTTGCTGAAGCATTCTTCTCAATTTGAGATAAATGCCTTATTTTTAGGAGAAGAATAACTTTTTTCTATAATCTCCCACATATCTTAGGATCCAAGTAATGCTTTCATGCAAAGACACCTATTCTCACAATTCTTCTTTGTAAGGTAAAGAAATTAGAATGAAAATAAACCATTGCTTGCCATTTCTTGAGGCCAAGTAAACTAACTGTAAAACCACTTTATAGAAAAGTAAGGGAGAGGAGTCTTTAGAAGGGAAGAGGATTTGTTGAGTTAAATTGGATTGAGTGATTTCATTCACTACCAAAAGGGTATATATAAGTGTACTAGGTGACTTGTTACATGAACCCTATTAAAAACCTATACATCTAACATAATTAATCCCATAAATATTCCTAATCTGCATATGAATAACATTAAATTGATTCATTTCCCTAATCCATGTACACACATATCTAATACACCTAGATAGTTGAACCTAGACATTATTGAAATATTAAATTATTATTTTCAACTTGTGGGTTATGGTAATTTTTGAGCACGCATCATACAAAAGTGTTCTCCAGCTCTTCACATCCACTATCTTTGCTTTTCTTATGTTTTAATTTAATTTTTACTTGTAGAGAATTTTAGATTTACATCTATGAGTTCAACACGAATACATTTTATTTTTTTATTATAAATTGTTTTGTATATTTGGATGATTGAACCTCTAAACCTATGGCTATATTCATTTAATGTATGATGACAATAGATATTTCAAAACAAAATAAAAAGTGGAAATGACATAAATTCCAGTTACTCCATGCAAATAGACAAACCCAGATTATACTTAAAAAAACTGACTGTCAAACAAAATCCAAAAAGAAGATAGCAGAAATTTCTTGTCATCGGCACCATTAGCATAGTATGCTCACATAAACTAACTAATGGATGTGATTGTTGATCTTTGATCACCTGCGCATGCTACATAAGTAGAGAAGGGCAAAGAAAGAAGCATGAGGGAAAGTGCTAAACATTTCTGCATGTGAAACCTATACTATAACAATGCCATTTAAAAGCATTAAGAAACCCTTGAAGCAAGTAGATATTGTTAGTTACTAGCAGTAAATTAACTTGTAATAATCCCATAGAGTTGATGCACAACCAAAATGTTATTTACTGCAAAGTATAATCATATACTGTTTCAACCATTGAAAATTGAGAATAGAAATCTTACTGTAAAATACACCTGTAAGGAAGAAGCACCAATGGTTTCTTGAAACCAATTGCCGATGTTAGCCATAAAACACTGCTGCTTGAATAGATGATACATAGATAGTGAAATTAGAGAAAACCCTTTGTCATTTTTCTCTTTTCCTAGCTTTCAAAAATTAACATTAGTCAAGGGTTATTACCAGTGTGAGCTATTTGTACCTTTTGTTAAAAATTCTTGGTCTGTTGGTCAATATTAGTTTCAAGTCAAAAGGGACTAGTGATTGAAATGAATTTGAAGGCATGTATATTTTTGGTTCAAAAAATAAAAGAAAAATAATTCTTGAAAAAATCCTAATGAGCATATGTGAACTTTAGCTCAGAGTTGCAATCAACTAGATGTCTACACCTTACTAGATTTTAAATTTGCAATATGCACTACTACTTAACTTTCAAGCAATGAAAATTTTCTCCTATAATAACCATTCTGTCACATAATTTTGAAGATAAATGCAGATAAAATTTTTAAACATTGATATTAATCTCAATAAGATTTGGCTTCCGTGACCATAATATAAATTAAATTTAATTCTTGAGAACAATATGGTACATTTGAATTTTAGCATGTAAATTTTTAGTTGCTAAAACAAAATCAGTTATACGAATTTCTGACTATTCATGAGCCAAACTCTAGATAAAGTGCAACTTAACCTTGCTTGTGCAACTTGCTTTTAGTATTCCCTACTATCCATCTCATGTTCTTAAGTCTAGGCACAAAATAAACCATTTACAAAATTTATCTTCTATAAGGTCAAGCAAAAAGTAGCAGAAACATACTAAAACTAAAATAATATTGAAGACAAAGATTAAAAAAAAGCTAAACATTGTCTCTTTTCTGGGCCGTTAAAGAGAGAAAGCAAAAGGAATAATTAATAAGTTTAGAGAGAAATAAAAGAACCAAACAAACAAAAAAAGAAAAAAAAAGATAGCTTAATGTCCAAATTAATGAAGCAACACAATACAATAGTTAAAAACATAGAAAAATATAGCAAATCAATCTAAGGTTACGGGTTATGGTTTTTCATTATGAAAATTAAGGAAAATGAGACCAAGTGGATTTTGGAGATAAGTTTACAAAGGATTTGGCATTAATGTTTCAAAACATACAAAGCAAAGAAAGGAGGACATTCTAGATGTATCTCATAATTGTCCTTAATTATTGAGAAATAACCAAAAAATAACAATTTTTAGATGTGTTTAGACTCATTGGTCACATAGGCATCAAAATTGAGGTTTTGGTTGAAATTCCAGGGTGCTCTGGAAGAGAGAAAATTTTGGATTTTGTGTGAAATTTTGAAAAATGAGGTTGAAGTATCTCTTTGAAAAATAAGGTTACAGCATCCCTGTAAATGAAAATTTTGGTAATTTTTGGAGGTTGGAATGCTTTTGGATATTTTTGGTGAAAAGGTAGATTTGAAATTTAAAACTAATGATTTAAATGAAAGACAAAGTTAGCTTTTGGAAAGTGTTTAGGCCATGATTTGAGCTTAGTGGGACTAGTATTGTGACATGGCTCCATCAAGGAATGAATAAGATTTATTCTGAGGCATTTGAATGCCTTGAAAATTTTGATTAATGCTGAAAATAGGGGGCAATATCATGTTGTTTACCTTTTCAAATTTATTTTGAATTAATTCGAAGGTTCTTTGAGGAAAACAAGATACCTTTGAAAGGGTAACTCGATGAAGATTAATATAAAAATATTCTTAAAATCCCAAAAAGTATTTTTTTAGGTGGAATTAATTTTTGAATTTAGGTTCAATTCAACATTGATAGCAAGTACAAGGGAAAAGGTGCAATGAACTTTAAAAAATTGTTTTGGACTCATTCGAAATTGTTAAATTACAAATGATACCTTTCCAGAAAGGAAATTTCATGAAATATTAATGAAATATATTTAGAAAATCCACAAAAATCATTTGATGCGCTAAAATAGCCCAAACAAGATATGAATTGCTAATTTTAAGGGTTCCGAACAAAAAAGTTTAAAAAATTACAACTCCCTTATCCGAGCACATCTAAGGGAAATGAATACATTTAGAAAGGTAATTTGATTCCTTTTAAGGGAAAAATTCTAGAATAATTTAGAAAAATCATTGAAGGTTCAAAAATAATTTTTCAAGTCAAGACCATATTGCCGCCAATGCTAAAATAAGGGAATTTTTTAGTTTGACTATCCTACTCACATATTGATGTCTCAGACACGCAAATGTCTATCATTTTGGGGTTCATGGTAGTGGAATAATAGATCTATCCAAATCCTAGAGAGTAGGTCAGTGAATAGCTGTTATCCATGCCATTTGGTCAATAACATAAATTCTCGAAACAAGACATTGTATCAAACACCTTGAAAAATAGAGTTTTTTGAAAGTTGGAAGAAAGTTTCTATTTGGCCTTTTTAGGCCTTGACTCCAAGCATAAATACCTTAATATTACCTTAAAGCAATGCTTTAATTTAAAATACCTGGAACAAGGTGAAAGAATTCCATTAATTAGGTCAAAACTTTTCCATCTTAAATCCAACTAGGAGTCGGATTGAGGCAGTATATAAAGATATGAGGGGTTAGAAAAGTGTTTGATCACTTTTTGAAAAAATATTTTTGGAGGTTACAAAATATTTTCTCAGTGTTCTGGTTGCCACTAATATTGCAGCACCTCTTTACTTTGATTCTTGCTTTTTGCACAATCTTCATCCTTTTCTTATTCTTGGTTCTTGGTTGTTAAAAGCAAGAAAAACTACCTTTTGGTTGAGGCTTAACAAGCCTTTTAGCTAGCACTAGAGAACTGCCTTGCCTTGAAAAGGTTTCAACAAACATTTGTATGGATAACCGTGAGAGGGAAGACACTTGTGTTGCTCATGATCTTAGAGATCTTTTTTAAGAAGTCATAGCTACCACCTTAATCCTTTAGTTGATTTTTGTTTTGGATCTTGACATCTGAAATTAAAGTAACCTCTAAAGATATGTGTGTTTAAATCTTATAGAAAAATTTTACGGCTTATTACATATCCACTATATTTTTCTTATTATTATATTGATTTTTGAAATCTAATACATGTATGAGGTTAGGCTTTACTAGGATCGTATCCTTGCATCTAAAATGTCTTAAATACCCTAAGTGGGTAATTTACATGAGAAATGACCTAGAAAGCCCTAAAATTCAAGGTTTTACTAAAAGTCCTTAAACTTTTTAAATTTACAAGATGACCCCTACAAGGTTAAAGTGCATGAAAAGCACCTAAACAAATTTAAAATGCATGAAAAATTTTATCTAAAGGTCCTATGATGATTTGCCAAGCATGTATGGCCTTGAAAAAAATTTATAAAATGTACATTTAGGTTCTAAGGTTTGGCCAAATTACCAAATGGCCTAAAAATGGAAAAAAAATTTTTAACCCCTCATAACTTTATTTCCTACAAAATCATCCTTAATGGCCTTAAAATCAATAGGGAAAATTTCTAAAAAACTCCCCTAAAAATTGGCCAAGACATAAAAATCACCAAAAACAATTTTCAAACAAAAATAAAATTCACACATGGCTCCAATATGAGCCAAGACCATCAAATGACCATTAGAAACCTTAAAATTTTACGAGCATCATCATCTTAACGTATCAATACCAAAAAATAAGAGAGATCAAAGAAATGATACGAATACATAAAATAACACATTTATTAAATAAATAAACCTAACAGTACCAAAACTCAAGGAAGCATATTTAAAAAAAAATCAAGATGAAAATTTACAAAAATAATTGATTTAAATGAAAATAAAACCAAGAAAATCAAGAAACTTGAGAAATTTGGTCATGACCCTTAAAGTTTGATATTTTCACCATGGCTCAAACAAATCACCTAATTAAAATTAAGATTATGAGGTTTCCATGAAAGAATGAAAACAAGATGAATGAAATGAATAAAATAAACTAGAATGAATACAAATAAATTTTGCTAGAAAAACTACCTTGAAGACTCTGAAAACTTTAAAAATACTTAGAAAAAATTATTCAAATTTTTCTCCCAAAAAAACTAAGCAAAATTAAAGAAAAGCCAAGAGAGATTTTTGTAAGAAACAGAAAAGATGAAAATAATCCATCCTTCTTAAGACCAAAAAAACTTAATTCCAATCATTTAAAGCTTTAAAATATTTTTTTCAAAGAAAATTGAATAAAAACCAGTAGAAGGTCCCTTAAAAAAGAAAGAATGAAGAGTGAAGCATGTAGAGAAATTCGAGCATGAAAAATCAAAATTTCTTTTGGAAATATGCCTTAAAAAGCTTTAAAACACTATTATTCTTTTTTTTTTCCCAAATTTTTGTTCCTCTCTAAAAGAATAAATGAAAGAAATCTTTCCCAATTTATAGATGAGGACCATTTGGCCAAGGTTGTTATTCCTCTCTAAGAAAACAAATGAAAGAAATCCTCCCCTATGAAATGGAAGCTTGTTGGAATTGAAAATTAATGGAATAATTTAAATTGCATAGACTAAATTGAAACAAATAAAAAATTGAATAAAAATTCCTATACTCAAAGTGTTAATTAAAATTTTAGACATAACAAAATTCAATTAAAAATTTAATCACATAAAACTCTAATTAAAATATCATAAGGAAAAATTAAATTGAATAAATTAATGTGTAACAAGCTATAATTAAAAATTGAATGGAAGAAATTAATTTGTGAAAATTCAACCGAAAAAATTGGAGGAAAAATGTAAAGAAAAAAATCTTAGAAATCCAGCTAAAAAACCATGAGAGTTTTCCAAAATTGCATATATCTAATAATTAATTCTCCTAAAAATGGTTAGTGAAAAATTCCATTCGTATATACTACATGAGATATTCATGCAAGATTAGAAATAAGAATAAAAGTAAAATAGAAAATAAAAGTAAGTAATAAAATAAAAATATTAAAGTGTTAAATTCTAAAAAAAACTTCTGTAAATAAATTAGATGTGCAAAAAAAGCAATTAAAAATTTCAAATTCAAAAAAAGTTTACGAAAAAAGCCTTCATAGAAGAAAAATCTGCATCTAAAAAAAAGGAAGATTCAAGAATGAATTGAAATACAAAAACTATGAATTTCAAAATATTAACTTGAAGATATAAGAAGCCAAGCATCCTAAACTCAAATAAAATTTCATGAAAAATGCCTTACGAAAATAAAATTCCATATATATGAAAGAAATTTTAAGCGAGCTCGAGTTTCAAAAAAATTGAGCTCAATGTATTTATCAATATATATATTTATTGATAAAACATCAAAATTTAGAAATCGAAAGTAGTTTATCAATAATATTTTGCGAGTAAAAAATCCGTAGTACCATGAAGAATTCAAAAATAATCAATAAATTTGACAACTTGCATCTTATGGTATAAACTGTTAATGTGGACTTTTTTGAACATTTTGGGATTTTTGGAGTGAATATCGATATAAACATTAATGGGTATTGATAAAAATATATGATGATTAACTCGTAAAATTTACGAAAAAAAGGTTCCAAAAATTCCTAAAAAATGAGAGATTTGATTGTGGTATTATATTTAAAAATAAATTTCAAAATTCCACGAAAGTATCTTAAAAGCAAATTTTACTCTCCTATGTTCATCTTTTTTATCCATGGTTTATTCTAAATGCATTTGGAAACCACAATCTATCAACATGCCCCCGAGTAGTCATCTTAACATGGTGAAATACGTCTTATAAAGTTAGGTCTACCAGTAGGAGATTCACATCCATTGGTACAGCCACTTAATCCTTGATTTTGGATATTTTGAACTATCGAAGAAAAGGCCTGAACAAAATTAGGTGTATACAGCTGCCCCTTTTTAGCCATTGGTAAATATAAAAAATAGGGCAAAGACCATAGACAATTGTTTTGCTTAGGGCATGAGACTTAAAAAGATTTGAAAATCACTAAATATTTTGAAAAAGTCTTTGGTAGTTAACTAAAAGACAACCAAGGCAAAGCCTCAGTTGAAAATGTAGGTGAAAGCTAAAGTCAAATAAGATGACTAAGGCGAAACCTATTTGTTAAAGGGTTGACCAAGGCAAAATAAATTAGTTGAAGGGATGATCGGGATAGAACCTTCAGTCAAAATGATGACTAGGTGAAACCTATTAGTGAAAAAAAGATGACTAAGGCAAAACCTATTAGTTAAGAATTTCATGGGCCAACTTCAATAGGCTTACAAGGGGAAACCTTATCTTAATGCCAATTTTGACTATGACGAAACCAACCATTACTCTTGGGTTTTCAGATTCTATTTCCAATTTTAACTAGGACAAAACCTATCATCTACTTTAGGCTTTCAAATTTTAGTGCCATTTTGACTGGGATGAAACAAATAAGCTACTTTTGGGCTTTCTCATTTTAATGGCAATTTTAATCGAAACAAAACCTATTGACTCTCTTAGGCTTGCATGTTTTAGTGCCAATTTTGACTTGGATGAAAGTAATAGGCTACTTTTGGGCTTTCTCATTTAGTGCCAATTTTAACTAAGATAAAACCTATCAGCTACTCTTTACTTTCAAATTTTAGTGCCAATTTTGACTAGATGATATGAATCAGCTACTTTTGGAGTCTCGCGTTTTAATATGAATTTTAATTGGGATGAAACCTATTACCTACTCTTAGGCTTTCAAAATTTAGTGCTAATTTTTACTAGCATAAAACAAAAAGCTATTCTTAGGCTTTCTCATTTCAATGTCAATTTAAACCGGGATGAAACCTATTCACTATCCTTGTGCTTTCATTTTAATGCCAATTTCAACTAGGATGAAACCTATCAGCTCCTATCAGGCTTTGGGATTTTAGCACCAATTTTGACTAGGACAAAACTAATCAGCTACTCTTGGGCTTTCTCATTTTAATGCCAATTTCAACCGAGACAAAACCAATTGACTATTCTTAGGCTTTTAGATTTTAGTGCCAATTTTGACTAGGATGAAACCAATTAGCTACTCTTGGACTTTTTCATATTAATTCCAATTGTAATCGAGATAAAATCTATCGGCTACTCTGAGGTTTTTAGACTTTACTGCCAATTTCGATTGGGATTAAACCAATTATCTACTCTTAGGCTTTCTTGTTTCAATATCTTATAAAAGTCTCTCATGGGTTTCTGAAGGACACAAATGCTTTATGATGCAAATGCTAACATTTATACATGATACGGATGCCCTATAAAATAATATAAATGCAGATACAGAGATAAGTATGTAGTGTAATTTCAAATTAATGCATTATTTCATTCCACACGAATGAAATATCATAAGGATTAATCTTCTTATATGTTAGTAAGGCCTCATCAATCTATGCCTCTTTGTTACTGATTTTTCCTCTTTTTGGGGTGTAAATATTGGGTTAGTGTTTATCCATGCAGTGTTAAGACTTTGTTGTGGTTAATGATCACTATTCGAAACATCTTTAAATAAGGTGAAAAAATGAATTCAGAGGCATAATGCGCTAGCATTATGAAAATTTGATTCAAAGAAATTGATGCAACAAGGTCGAGGTTTGCCATGACCAAGTTAAAGTGGATGTTATTCTTTTGAGAGTTTCTTGAAAAGCAAATAGTTAGGTTACAGCATCCTCCTAATCTTTAGACATAATAGTTTGATAGGTGTTAAACTAAGCTAGTAGACATCGAGTCTCAAAAGGTTAATTTGGAAGGAACTTCATAAGCACTAATTCCTAAGGAAGGATGCAAAAGCTCTAAAAGGTTATCTAGAAGAAATAAAAAATTTGAACCTTATTTAACCTTGAATTCGAACATGAAAAGCTTGATTTATCCCTAAGATTGGAGGACCAATTTAGTGAAAACATTAAATCCATGTTTCTCTCCATCTATTAAAGGTAATATAAACTTAACTTGGGGTTTTTCAAAAACAAATTTTTACAAGCATCATAGAAGCGTCTTAACAAACATATAATATGTGAAATTAAATGTGAGCAAATATTCAAAATAGCAAGTCATCCATTCCTTTTAACAAAGAAATCATAGTGAAAATGCATTTACAGGCATGTTAAAGGTCAAGGCATGCTAGAATGAACATCCTAAATGATATGAGCAAGAAACAATGCATGAACAGGGGCTATTTTGATATCGAAATGAGATATGGCATTTTTGATCATTCAAACAACATCAAGCCATCAAGAAATCCTAATACTACAATATAAAAAACCAGAAAATGCATGAGAATCCTAAGATAAGATCATGATTAGTATGTTAAAGTCACTAGATTGATGAAAATGTAAAAGCAAGTAAATAAAGGGAGAAATGATAGAAAATATACCCTAAAAGCTTTAAAAACCTTGTTGATGATGTGAAGCATAAAAAGGTTTGAACTTATAGCTCACTTTTTTGCCTTTCTTTTCCATGATTTTAGCAAGAAAGGTGGCTTAGAATGAGCTTAGTGGTTGTGATATCAATGGAGGTAATTTTGAAAGGAAATATGATGGTAGTGGAGGCTTTTAGAAGGGTATTTGAAGGGGTGATGAGGAAGCTACGGGAATGATTTTTTTTTTCTACGTCTAGAGCTGATGTAAAATATGTGTAAAGGTTTTTTTTGGCTAAACTTATAATGTATCTTATATAGGATTCAATCTTAGCCATTAAAAACTTAGCAAAGGCGGGGCACTTCGGACATTTGTGCTATATAGCTGGTGAGTCATTATACCAAGGGGCAAGGTTTCAGTATTTTATTGGCTGTTGTACATCATTGATAGCAGAAACAAACCATGCATGAGCTGACATAATGAGGAAGGTCTAGCTTGCCCTTCATTAATCCACATTACAGCACGCAATGCCCTTATACAAGATTAATGGACCATTCAAAAATGTTATAACAAAATGTTTAAAGCCAAAAATGAAGTCCATATGATTTTTAAGAGTTATGTCTAAGATTGGATGATTTTTGGAGTTATGGTCATAATCAAACTAGCGTTTTAATGTCATAGTGCAAAGGGGTGAAAATGGCACGAACAAGGCAAATTTTCATTGGAGTATCAATACAATGTTTGTATCAATACTTAGAGCCTGGGTATCAATATAGTGCTTCCTTTATCGATATTTAAAGCAAATTTTTGCCTTCAGATTGATACAATGACATTGGTATCAATACCATCACTCTTTTAAATTGATATTGGCTAGCCAAAACTAGATTTTAAAAAATGATATAAGCCTATATCGATACAAACATCTTTGGTATCATTAACTCATCTTAAGTATCATACCATGCCTTTCTGTATTGATGCAAATATCAAGGTTTTGAAATTTTGACGACATGGTGCCTTGTATTGATGCCCAAAAGCCATCGATACCTACTTATGTAAATATGGATTTTATGCACCTTTGTTTCCCCGGACACCTCACCTTACTGTAAATGATGGATGAATGATCTATAACTAATTTGTGTTTATCCAAATAGACCTAATGGCCTTGAATAGTGATTCTTGATGCCTTGGATGATGGCTCATACAAAATAGAGTGTTTATAGACAATATTCAACAATTGATAAAAAGGTTAGTGAATGCTTAACAAAGAAAGAATTTAACAAGTAAGACTTTAAACTAATAGAATCCCATATTTTTAAAGAATGAATTTGGTTCAACTCTCAGAGATATCATCTAGTAAACCACTTCGTTTAAACATACCATTTCTTCATAAAACTTTTTTAGAGTATGCCATATCTTTCTTTGGCTACTGGCATTATCCCAAATAAGAGTGAATAATTCCTCATAGCCATATGAACCCAACAAATTGGCATTTAGCACAAAATCTTGCAAACCTAATAACTTTTAGCATTTGCCTTGGGCACAAATCCAACAATATTTGGCATTTGTTTTTATGCCATATTTTTAAACATAATATTTTTTCACTTTATCAAAATTTATTGGACCAAGCAATTCATTCCTATTATCTCTATAAACATCAATGCTCTTCTAGAAAAGGCTCTTTTCACCACATAAAGCCCTTTCCAATTCCAAGACCTTTTACCCTAGGCATCATTTTAAATTAGAATAATCCTTTTGAGTACTAGTTCACCCTAATGAAACTATCAAGGATGAATTTTCTTATCATGTGCCCTCATCGTTCTCCTCTAATACATCTCTCCATGACAAATGGCTCTCAACCTTTTTTCCTCAGTATAGTTGAGCTATTCACGCCAAGAACTTACCCATTCAGCCTCTACTAATTCATCTTCTATCACTACAGTAATGAAGGAATTTCTACCTCTATTATAGCATTACTTCCATCCTATAAACCAAGGAAAGTAGGGTAGCACCTACAAAGGTAAGAGTTAAAGTTCGATTGGCATGCAAAGCAAACAACAACTTCTCATGCCAATCTTTGTATGCCTTAGTCATTTTTGACATAATCTTTATATTCTTATTGGCTACTTCTACTACCCCACTCATTTTTGGACAATATGTTGCCGAATTATGATCCTTGATTTTGAATTACACACATACTTTGTGCATTAATTTATTCTTCAAATTTGAAGCATTATCAGTGATGATTCTTTTTGGTATTCTATATTAACATATTATTTCTCTTTTGACAAATTTGCATAAATCAATTTCTTACATTCACATAAGAAGCAACTTCCACCTAGTTAGTGAAATAATCTATTGTCACTAGGATAAAACAGTGCCTTTTGAAACTTTAGGAGCAATAGAGCCTATCATATCCATGCCTCATATTAAAAATGGCCATGGAGATGTTATCATGTGCAACTGTGATAGAGGCATGTTAATCTTATATGAATAAATCTGACACTTATGACATTTACAAGCATACTTTATGCAATAATGTTTCATGGTAAACCAATAATATCGTAATCTATCATATGCCTATTAAAGTGTGTTCCATATATCCCTTTATAGTCTTCTTCCATTATCTTCTTTGCTTCAATGGCATTGATGCACCTCAGAAGCACTTGGTCTTAACTTCTTTTGTATAAGACTTTACCATCATGGATGAAATTCATGGCCATTCTTTTAATGGTTCTCTAATCATTATAAGTAGCATGATCCGGATACTATTAATTCTTGATATAATAGAGAATATAATAATACCATAGCTGACCATATTTTAACCTTCACATTGTGGCTATGAGTAGGGATCTCATGAATACTCATCTTAATTGGCATTACCTCAGTTTATCATGGTAGACAAGGTAGCCAAGGCATCAACAATCTAATTCTCCCTCTTGGGTAAATGCCAAAAATTAATATTCTCAAATGCCTTCACTAGTTCAAGAATTATCTTCTTATACTGCACCAGCTTCCTATCATAAGGTTTTCCATTCACCCTAAAGTTGATATGTCACTAAGTTAAATGATCATGCACCTTCAAGAGTTTCACCTTTTGCTCTATAGTAGCTTTCAACTCTGTAGCATATGCCTCAGCTTGACTATGTTATTGGTGGAATCAAAATTTGATCTAGTAATAAGGGGGATAATGTCTCCACTTAGGGAAATCAATATTATTATTATCTCATACCTTATGGCATTAGTAATGCCATCAAAGTACATCTTTCAAGTTTTATCCTCTAGCGACACCTCTTCCTCTTACGATATGCACATCAAATACCTATCGAGAAACTCAAAATCTAATAGCTCATAATTTTTTATACTTAATTTGCTAGGAAGTTAACTATGACATTGTCTTTTACGGCCTTTGGATTCACATACACTATGTCAAACTCTGAAAACAAAACTTGCCATCTTATAGTCTTTCCTAAAAGAGTTGAAGCTTCACAGAGGTACTTAATCAAATCTAACTTTTCAATCAACATAGTCATGTGATAAAGCATGTATTGCCAAAACCTTCGTGTAACCCATGCCAAGAAGAAACATAACTTGTTTGCCATGGAATAGTTAACCTCATAATCTGTAAACTTCTTGCTAAGGTAATAGATCATCTACTCTTTTTCTCCGATTTCATTATGTTACCTTTGTACAAAACTCATAGACCTCTCAAATACTAACAAATACAAGATCAATAGTTATCCCCACACTAGCGATACCAACACAAATGGATTAGAAAGATACTGCTTAACTTTCTTAAATGCTTCCTAGCATTCATCATTTCATTCACCAGGATCTTGTTTTTGCAAAAGTTAGAATATCATATCACTCTTATCCGTGAGCTGGGATATGATTCTAGCAAAGTAGTTCAACCTCCACTAGAAACTTCACACCTCTTTTTATGTACAAGGTGGTGGAATGTCTCAAATGGCTTTAGCCTTTGTAGGATCCATTTATTTTCCCTTTTCATAAACCATGAAGCCTAACAATTTTCTAAAGGCAACATCAAAAGTGCACTTAGCTGGATTGAGCTTAAGTTGGAATTTTTTCAACCTTTCAAACAACTTTTGAAGGTTCCTAACATGCTCACTTTCTTTATCAAACTTGGCAATCATATCGTCAATATACACTTCTATTTCTGTATGCATCATGTCATGGAACAAGATTATTATGTTTTGTTGATATGTTGCCCTGGTGTTCTTCAAACTGAGCAGCATAACCTTACAATAGAATGTTCTTTACAAGGTCACAAACATGGTTTTCTCTATGTTTGCTGATGACATGTTAATCTAGTTATGACCAGAAAAGCCATCCATGAAGGAAAACAAAGAATTCTTCATTGTATTATAGACCAATGTGCCTATATGGGTTAGTGGAGAATTATCCCTAGGGCTCGCCTTATTCAAGTCCTGATAATTTGGGCACGTGCATTTTTCCATCTTTTTTTGAGATAGACATAACATTACCACCCTTTAGGGATACTTTGCCACTTATAATAGCCTAACATCCATCTACTTTTGCACTTCTTCTTTAATCTTTAAAAGCATATCCGGGTTTATCCTTTTTAACTTTTTTTTGCACCAATTTACACCTTAGTTCTAACAGAAGCTTGTGCACTATTATGTTTGTTCCCAATCCTGGTATATCCTTGTATGACTAAGCATATACATTCTTAAACTCATTCAGGAGGGTAATTAATTCTTTCGAGTGGATGAAGATATCGTAGTCCTAAATTTGACTTCTCTTTTACATTCCTCATTTCCCAAATTCATTATCTCTAAAGATTCCTTGTGAGGCACAACTTGTCTCTCCTATTGCTTAATCAATCTTGCTAAATCCAAGGGCAAGTCATAGTCTTTAGAATTTTCATTGGAATACACTTTGTCCTTATGACATGATTTTATCAAAATTGACCTCCAAAGAGTTAACCCATCTCTCCATAGCTTTTATCTCAAGATACTAGAGAAAGGTTTAAGCATTGAAGCTTTGGATGCATATATATATATATCAAGACATTATAAATCCCGACATTGCCAAAATAGTGGTTTATTCAAGAAAAGTTAAAACAATCAGTTTGAGAAATTAAGCATTCACATTCAAATGCATCGCATTTGTTATTTATTTAGCAATGATCAATAAACTAAGCCTAATACAAAAAACCCTTAAATGTTGTTAGGCCTTAACATTTAGTGCAGAGTTCTTGATATTTCTCAAAGATAAGGCCTATATCTATACAAATTTCAATATTATTCCAAATTTGTAATCATAAGCAAAACGAGTACTTGGCTTTAAGATCTCTTACTCTACCATCAATAAAACTATTAAAACTTTCAAAGGCCTCTCTTAGTTAAACTAGGACCTCTACATATGGCTTCCATTATCCGAGTTTTAATAACACATAGAATGAAAAATATCTCTAAGAGAAGCAGAAATCCTTCCATCCATTTTCAACTCTTGACCCATAATCCTTTCCCTTCTTCCATCTCTAGCCTTATTAACTAACCTTCTTTTTTCACCATCATTCACTTTATACCTTAACTCATTCTTTCTAATCTGATTGACCATTTTTAAACCTTTAGTCATTCATTGTAGATGCTTTCCCAACTCTTTTCTAACTTGTCAACCTTTTTCAATGGCCATTTTTAATCCCATCTTGATACTTTGAGGTAGATGGGGCTAAATGATCAATAGTCTTTTTCTTACATATGTAGCAATCACAAACCTAAAAGACTAAGAGGCAGGATCAGGAATCTCCTTATCATGATCAATATAAGGTGCATCAGTAGATAGAACAACCATGATCTCTTCTTTAGTACCAATGACAACCACCTTGTCATTTACAATAAATTTCAACTTTTGGTACAATGAGGAGGGAACTACCCATTCAGAATAAATTCAAGGCTTACCTAATAGACAATTTTATGAAGGTGCAATAATCATCACTTGAAACTTGACTCCATAAGTACATAGACCAATCTTTAAAGGAACTATAACATATCGACCACTTCTTATCTGGTTCCATCAAAGATGAAATACTATAATTGTTCTTTATATATGCAATAGCAATTAGCATCCACTATAGAGTGACTAATGTAACACGTTAATGTAGAACCATTATTAATCAACACCTGTGGCAAAGTATATCCTGTAAAGTTGATGCTAATATGAAGAGCCTTCATACTACCCTTCCTTTCTAAAGGGATTTCATCATCACTAAATGATATAAAATTATTTGGCAATATGTTATCTGCTAACCAACCTATTTTCTACACATAAATATGTGCACTATATACACCTGATTAAGGACATTCAAAAAAGCCTTTCTATGTGGTTCCAAGTTCAACCAACATAGATAACATTGATATCTTAACAGGCTTCTTGTTTAACTGCTCCACAATGCTATACTCACTATGCTTGATAACTTTAAAAACTCTTTGGCTTCACTTACTTATTGGCTCTTTTATTTCCTTAGAAATAGTCTTTATTACTACTTTCGGTCCATCACTCGTTTATTCAACAAGCATTGGTTTTCTTTTTTTCCATAGTAGATAATGCATAATATTTCATACTTCTAGTCGATGTCACAACATCAATTTGAAGACTTAATTTCTGGCTATCACAGTCTTAAACTCATATTTCCATGGAATTACTTTATCATTTTTATATGGAAATAGCAGGGGACCCTAATAACTACTGGTGAAGTAGGTATCATAGATGTAGCACTTACAATGGACTCCTTATAGTAATAACCATTAGTCTACTAACTTAATATGGAACTATCACAAACCCCTCATTAACCATGTTTATTGACTTAACTACTGACTTAGTAACTCTAAATTTGTTACAGCATTACAGCTTATGTCCATTCAAACTATGAAGCTTGCAATACTCCCTGAACCACCTTCTAGGATCAGCTTCCTCGAAATCATCTTAGTCTTTATTAGAGCTTCCCAAAAATTCTCAAAAGAGTCTTCACTTTGTCTATAGTGATCTTAACTGTATGTGCCCTTTTTTCTATCACCATATTCTCTTTAGGCTTAGCATGGTTAGGCAATGGGTTTTCAACAACATTAAGACCCAGTCTAGTTTTAAACTTTAGGTTACTAGCATCAATAAGGCCTTTAACCCTTTTTTGAATGTCAAATAGTTTCTATTGAATGCCCTTATGCCCCCTCAAGATACTCACCATGTAGCATTGGCATCATATTATTTTAGATAAGGATGTTGTAAGGGTGTGACATAGATTGGTGCTATTAATTTCTTCTAAAGCAACTCTGGGTACAAGTCACAATTAAACATCAAGATTAGGCTAAATTATTGTCTATTTTAGGCTAGTTTAGTAGATCTAGGGTCACTCATAGTGTTTTGGGTATGTTAGGTACTCTGTTACTACTTTAAGGTTGAACGTATGGCAAGTTATAAGTAGCGGTTTATATGGGCTAGGAAGCAAATGGGTAAGAACTTGAACTCGGCATTAATCCTTAAGATAGTATAAGTAATAGGGTATATGGCTCATAGGTAAATGATTTTCAATGCTAATTGCATTAGCTTTTTTTCCCTTCTTTTTACCCAAGGCTAGTTTTTTCTTTCCCATAGATTCCAAACCTGACATCATGCCATTTTTAATAGCACCCTCAATTATTTCTTGAGATAGCACTATATCCGTAAATTTCTCAAGATAGCACTAGTTAAGCTATGCTAAAAATAATAGATCAACAATTTCTCATTGTTCTTATACTTACTATCTTATTGCAATACATCCTAATGTGAGCAAATAAGCATGTGGGACCATTACACTTCTTAGACTCTAGTTTCTTGAATTTTAGAAGAATGGCCAATCTGAACACCAAGCATAGCTTTTCAGCATTTGCCACTTTGAACTTATCTATTCTTTCTATAGCTCTTAGTCTTTTTATGACTTGCAACTACATCCATTTCATTATAGCATGCTTAGACACTTTCATCATAAGCTTATCCAACTCAGCAGACTCATCAAGGTTGGAGCTAATAGGTTTACCAAAGTAAACCCCAGATTCAACCCTTTATCAATAATCACTTAGGGCATTATGGCTTCATTATGCCCATGCACCATAAAAGTAAATAAAATTTAAGACATAGAAGCCAAAGGCACTACATTTTCTATCCATGCACTATTCACTGACTCATTAGATTTTTCTTTAGGATTAGCATCCTTAGTCTATGAACCTAAGCTTGCAACTTGCCCCTTCCTTTTGGTGGATATTATCATCAACTCCATAATGTTAACTAATTATAATCTAAGTTTCTTTTGACCCTTCATCATCCTTTCCTATGCTTCCTCTATCTTTTCCATTATAGGTACTGAATCATTCTCCATATTTCTAGGCCAGGATCGAGTGTTATATCTCCTCCAAACTAATGTCTTCACATTTTTTTTATGTTTGCAATTTTTTTCCTTAAAGAATGACACGACATTATGATTATTGTGCAAGCTATGACATGAATGAAAATAAAACATATATAAAAAATAAGTTAGTACATGTCCTAATGTGCCCTTTACCTAGCATAACACCCGTCTAAATCACTTAGATAGTGACGCACATGAATTAAAA
Organism: Adansonia grandidieri; assembly: GCA_038382065.1. NCBI lineage: Eukaryota > Viridiplantae > Streptophyta > Magnoliopsida > Malvales > Malvaceae > Adansonia > Adansonia grandidieri. The sequence goes on along the minus strand of JBBYHK010000020.1, from coordinate 5,186,236 downwards.
AGAGTTTAATATGAATTACCTTTGGGTTAACCCTTGATCAGGGTTTGAACTAGGCATGATGAGATGATAACAAGGGAAAGATCATCAGACGTATCACTCATCCAACCTATTTTGGATGGCCATCATGGAATGATTGAAGACTTGGAATTACCACCGATCATTTTAGACTAGGCATGATCAGATGCCTATTGAAAATGATATTCCTAGTTATGAAACTCAAAACATCAATTTGAAGTCAAGAGATTCATTGGTTGGGTTTAGATGTTGGTTATGGGTGGGGAAGGATTAGCACCCTTATGAAGCCCAAAATTGGTACACACTAGCCATGTCTTATGTTGTCTTTGGTTTCTTCAGTTTTGACTTCTCATTATTTTGATATAATCTTGTTTTAATGCATGAATTTTATGTGAAAACTGTAAATCAAAGTTTTAAAGAAAACTTTAAATCATGTATACACCTTGGAGATATGGGGAAAATAGGGATTTTTGATAAAAGTGATCTCTAAATTTAATTTTGAAAATCGAATGTTTTGTGTCAAGCACTAAAGAGATATCGACACAAAACATTGCCTTGTAATTTTTAAAAACTATTTAGAAATATAAATGCACAATGGACACCACAAAAGACAAATGTATTAATGAGACGAAAAAGAACATAATAATATCACATAAAAATAAACACATAAAAGCATAAAAAAGAGGGATGATCATAGTGTATACTATAGTTTTCTTCGATTATTAAGAAATAATTGAGATGATAACTTTGAGATGCATTTGGACTTGATAGTCACTTAGGGTATAGAAAAAAAGTTGTTGATTAAAATGTTTGGGGAAATTCGAGAGAGAGAAAATTTGGATTTTTTAGTGAGTATCCCCAATGTTGAAAATTTTAGTGACTTTTTAAAATTTGAATAAAGTTTGTAAAAGCAAGGTTGGAGTATCCCCTCGAAGCATAGGGTTCAAATATCCCTAAAGGTGTCAAATTTAGTAATTTTGGAGAGTGAAACATTTTTGACAAAAAAGATTGAATTTTGAAATAAACTGATAATTAAAATAAAAAACAAAATTAAATAAAAAAATTTTGGCCCTTAATCCAAGATTAAGGGACTTGTTTTATGACATTTAACTTTATAAGGAATTAATTAGATGCATTTCGAGGCCTTCACATGCCTCCAAAAAAGTCGTTTAGGAAATTTAGTCTACTTAAGGGACAACATCACATTGCCTCTTTCAAATTTATTCTGGCAAATTCAAAGGTTTCAAGGGTTACGTATAGTACCTTTGGAAAGGTGACTCGATAATAGTTAATGTAGAAATATTCAAAAAAAATTTTGAAAAATCATTTTTTAGGTGGATGTAATTTTTGAATTTGGGTCCAATGTAATGCTAACAGCACGTGCAGAGGAAAAGATGCAGTGAACTTTGAAAAATCATTCTCGACTCATATGAAATCATTAAATCGCAAAGATACCTTTTCGAAAAGGATTCCATGAACTTTTTAGAAAAAATATTTTAAAAAATTTAGAAAAGTAACTTGATTGGCCAAAATGGACTAAACAAAATGCAAATCTTGATTCGAGGGGTTCGAAGTAGCCTTAATTTAAAAAATTGGAACTCCCTTATTTGGAATAGTGTGAGGCAAATGAGATACTGTTAGATACGTAATTTGAGGCCCTTTTAAGGAAAAAATATGAAAAAGTTCATGAAAATGGTTTAGGGTTCAAAAATTAACTTTCAAGTCATATGTACAATGTTGTCAGGGCAAAATAAGGGAGTTTTTCTATCTTTTTAGGTTTTTTTGGACTAAACTCGGGCCATGGACATTCAAACATCCATGACAAAAAGGAATGTGTGACATGGGCTTCATGAGCTCATTTACAAATCCAAAGTAGTTTAGAATAATGAAACAATCCATTAACCATGTCACAAACACAAGGACTCTACGAAAAAAGATCAAGGTGCAAATAATTTTGGACATTAAAAAGGTATTTCAATTTTGAAAACAAAACATTTAGCCTTAATAACCATTGAATCTAGACATGAAATGCTTGATTTTTCACAAAGATTTGAGGATTAATTAATAAAATCATTAACATCAAATTAATCTCTATTTATTAGAGCTAACATGGACTTCACATAGAGGTTTTTGAAAACAAGATTTTTATAATAAACAAACACCAAATAAAGGCAACAAGATGACATTTTTAATCAAACTCAAACATGGCATCAAATGATAAAAGCATGCTAAAACATCAACACGATACTATTTTTATCAAAGAAACATATCAAAAATGCAAAAAAAAGAAATGTGAGTTATGCATGGGCATACTAGAATGAGTTAATGTAGACATGAAACCTAATATGATTGTAAAAGATAGTGTTTTCATGACATGAACATGTGATGGAAGTTTCATAATAGCATAAAGGCATGATTTAGTAAAAAAATGTATGAACATGCTAAAAAAAATGGCATTATGGAATATGATATAAGCATAAAGGAAGATGCTTTTATGCTATAGGCAAAGTAATAAGCAACATAAAGACGTGGTTTTTAAGCATGAAAACATGACAAAATCATAGGCTTATGAACAAGACATCAAAGGGAATGCATGGAGCCTACAAATGGTTGTGATTACATAAAAGGGGTCACTAACATGATGAGACACATGGAAATGGTGACAAAATAAAAAAAAAAAAATCAAGTGAACAAAATATACCAACAATAACTCTAACAGCTTTCCTTTCCAAAAATAGGTTTTTTCAAGCTAAACATGTTGCCTTCAAAGCTTTTTGTTACTTGCTATGAGTTGGCAAGTGGAAAAACCAGCAAAAATGGCTTAAAAAAGTGTTTAGGAGGTATTTTCTTAGGTGGTATGGAGCGCTACAAAAATAGAAGTGTTTGAGGTTGTTTTGGAGACTATGATGTCTAGAGAGAATGTGAGAACATTGCTAAGAATGTGAAACCTAGGTGTGTATGTCTGCTGTAAGTCTCTTTGCTTTTTATATGCATATGGTCAACCAGTTTAAAAGCCAAAAATAAAGGCATTTTTGAATTTTTCTCATGTACTATAAGGGTAGCTCTAGGCACATGCCTAGTTGACTGGATTGCCATTAGCTCTGATAGCCAAGGTGGTGGAGCAGATTACTGCATGCAACCTAAAAATGGGGAAAGTCTAATCTTGCCATTAAACAATCTATGCATTTCATGCAAATGTCCTAGTTTCAAGCCATTTGGACTAAAACATTCATTAAAACTTAATCATAAGTCCAATGTTTAGGCCTAGTATGAATTTTGATGAATTTTGGTGCCAAAAACATGTTTAAAGTAGATTTTTAAGCAAATGATGCAAGGGCTAAAAATAGCACGCACTAAGCAAAAATACCTTGATATATTGATATAATGAACTTTGTATCGATAACAAGGACAATTCTGCCTTCCAATATCAATACAAAATGGCCTATATTGATACCAAGAACAAAAATTCCTTTCCAATCTCGAGATTGGAAGGCCTATACTAATATCACACTAATTATATTAATACTGTTATTAATCAATTGATACATTTTAGCCAAAAATCATGATTTTTGCTTGGAAATAACCTGGTATCGATATCAAAGCCTTTTATATCAATATCATAGCCACAATATCAATACATGGTCTTTTATATCGATACTAACAATGATTTTTGGAGTTTTGATGATGTGGTAGCTATGTATCAATACATAGAGGCTGTGTATCGATACCCATTCATACAAATACAGATTTTATGCACATTTAACTTTTCAAACCTCTTATTATGGCTAATAATGATGGATGGTTGATCCATGCTTATCTAAATAAACCTGGTGATGCCCTGAATAATGAACCCTGATGCCTTCTAATCAAGTCCTAAGATCCTAGAAATTGGCATGACAAAATGGGTGTTTGCAGTATGAATGTAATGACATGAACGTTATACAAACATGTTGAAGGCATAAGGCAATAGCTCTAATACAAACAATTTTCCAAAATCTAAATATTACATCTAAAAAATCTAAGTTCACATTTGTTCATTTATAGAAAATAGCTAAAATACTTCCATAAAAGAAATTCAATTAGCACTAGTTTTGCCTATCCACTAGGACAATGTTCAACTTTTACTTTTCTTCCTTGATAGGAACATCGAGTACTGATAGAGATTTGGATTCCACCTTAACATCATTTTAAACTTGTAATCTATCAAGAGCATAGTCATTCTTCTTTTGGTTCATTAACAAGCTAGCTAAAAGCTTGACTATCTTTTTTGTACTTTTAGCTTGCTTCTCTGTAAGTCTACCTTTTTATTCAGCTTTAACACTTTAGATTCCTACTCTTTGGTTAACTTAATAACTCTAGCATTTTTTAAAGTAAGCATATGTTGTTTGTTGTCTAGGTGCAGTTCCTCCATATCTTGTTCAGCATCATCTTTTTTCTTACAGATCTTTTGTAATTGCTATTCACATACAGCTTAATTATATTTTAATTGGCCATTTTTGACCTTTGACTGAGCAAGCTCTATTAAAACTATTATCTGTTCTTACTCAAACTCTTTCTTCAAGAACTGAATCCCGAATAGCAACTTTTATGTTGGAAAAACCATATCTTCATCTAAAAACAAGGCAACATCATTGACTCGCTTATTCTATTAAACCTCATAAGTTGAAGTCATATCATCCTGATATTAATCGTATATTTTAGATCTTACTCTATTCATCATCCATAGCTTGCATTCTTTTAATATAACCATTTCCTCTTTAGGCAAAATCAAACTTACCAAGATCATGAGTCGGAGGAATGAATCATCAAGACTTAAACTACCTCTAAACTAGTAAAGTAGCATTGCCAATACAATTTAAGATTCCAAGCAAAAGAACCCAATGTCAGTGTCCGCATCAATATGGCATAGTCCAAGAGAACATTCATAGCACTCTACATGTGACATCACCTTTTTTAAGTTCCAAAATATGGGCACTTGCAGATTCTTATATAACCTTTTAGCTAATTTTTCCCAGGAAATTAGTAATCAGTGAGAATGACTAGTGTACTTCAGATATTGGCCTTTATGTCTTTCTAAAAGTAAATATGAATCCATATTTATAGTAATTGCACAGAGCCGAGGAATCTACCTTAGGTTTTCTCTTGCATATGTTCAAGGACTGTATCATCGCAGCTACAATCACCATAGTCGGGTTAATATTATACCTTTATCCATTAATGAAATTGACCACTGCTACATTATTATGCCCCACAATCATGGGGAATAGCACAATTAGTAAATGGTTGATGCAAAAATATTTCTTTTTTGAGTTCAGATAATTATCCATCAAATCTCGTAACCTATATCACAATATACAATCACTCTGACCCTTTTGAACTACGTATACCCTAATCTAAGCATTAGGCTCTCGGTGATATTAGCCAACCATCTTTTTAATGTTGGTGGATTAGACTCCTTAATGTACACCTAATCAAGAATGGTACTCAATATGCAATAAGGTGGTGTGCTCCTCAGTTGTCAGGACCATATCCTCTTTATTAAAAGTAAAGCATTGATACCCTTCAATTCCAAAACTACATAATATCCCTAGACTAATTTAGACCAATAATGCTATATCCTTATACTTCCAGATGAATAGATATTTCTTGGTACTATCCTATTGATCCCATATAATCTGTAAATCTAACACGTCATTTTATCGAAACTCGATATCAACTCTAACTAGAAATGGGAAGACACACCAACTTTCAAAGCATCCTTGTGTTGCTTTTGAATCTCTGTCAACCAATCCTTCACTATGAAGTACTTTTCTTCTATCAGGACCATATGTTCCCCCACGTCGAATGTCCCATAGGATGGACACTATCCCATTCATACCAATAGCCTTTATATGCACTAATGACGATGCTAAAATGCATGCAAAAGAAATAAATAAGGCAAATAAATCACAAATTACTCATGTACAATATAATTCAAATATTCTAAATGGTCTAAAAACTAAAAACCTCTTAGAATCGAAAGGACACATTATTTTGGTATTAAGGTATATAATCTATAATTGGACTCTAAAAGACTAGCCCAACACATAATCCTAATTTAGGGCATCGATTCCCTTTAGGACACTTTTCTTGAAACTAAGCTATCATGATGCCTCTATTGCCATCATTAGCCATTAATCTGATAGCAAAATGATATGTTCAAATGTTGTCGACACTATAACATTCATGATGCAAAACCTCGAGGTTTCTATTCACCTCATCACAGTTTCATTATCCAAACACGTTTTAACCATTAACCCGATAGCCATATGACAAGTTATAATCAAATCCAAATATAAATTTGTATCGATGGGATGATAAATATCTAAGTGATGAAGTTTATTCAACACCACTCAAGATCTAGACTCAAAGCAAAAATAAAATAAGAAAAGACTAGAAGCATTTCCCAATTATACCTAAACTTTGGGTTCTTTGAGACTTTTGGGTATGGTTATCTAAATTTGGCTCCCATGGCCTCATTATATGCATATTTAAGATGACTTCTAATGCATGCGGTCCCCAAATTGTTCCTTTTGCCTAGTAAGGACATTCGAGGCACCCCAAACTTAGGCTCATCATAGGCTTGGTAGAACGGGTTTGATTTGGGTCAATAAATTGCTAATGTTTATACGAACAAATCATGAAAATAAGTGCAATAAATCCTGAGGGCTTTGGCTAACCAAATGGATTGTTAATCATGCAATGGTTAATAACCAATCTATCCTAAAATAGTCCTATATCTCCCCATGCGTGGTACTCAACAGAGAGTCTAATGCATATGCTAGAGCAATGTGTGCTAGGAAAAGATCCAAACTTGGATCTCACTTCATCATGCGAGATTTATATCAAACATTTTGCTTATTTTTATAAGCAAGTTCAACATTGAATTTTTATTTAAATACTGCAACATGGGCAGTGCATATAATAATATCATAATAATCAATCAATTTATTAAACAATCATAATGATAAGTATTAAAGGGATTATTATTGTAAACTGACAAAACTAAGAAAAATTGGAACTTTGTTAATGTTTGACAAGTTTGAGGCCTAACTCTTTAAATTTCCCCACTTGAATAGCCAAAAAGTTGTCATAATATGTCACGATCCAAGCCTTAATATATCAGAGTAGACAACATTTTGAATCATCATAGGGCCCCAATTAGTTAGACGAATCACTCATCAGAACCTCCTATACCAAAATACAAAAGTGACTAGGTTAAAGAGTCACCTTCGATCTTTTTTGGCTAGGTGTGATTCATCACCTATTAAAACCATCCACTAAAGAGTTACAAAACTCTAAAGGAATGATTTTACGATCAGCATGTATCACAGATCTATAAGATTGGGCTCTGAGTTGGTTACACCACAAGTAAAGACTTGATCCTTTTTGTGATGCCTAATACTTGGTATCAACTAATCACACGTATTTGAATTTGGTTTTCTCAGTTTCAATCACGTGTGTTCAATCATCATCCCCCTTTTATTTATCAAAATCAACCAAATATCCTAAAACACTTACTAGGACTAGATTAAATGTGCAATTGACTCAGAGTTAAAATCTTTAATAAAAGAAAACTTCTATAAAAGCACTTGACTCCAAAAATATTTGCGAATTGACTCCATTTTCAATATTCTTTATCCAATTTGACTCTATTTGAAAGAACTCACAAAAAATGGATGTATGGACTAAATTGAAAAATTAGAACCTTGAAAGCAAAACTAAAAATCAAGTTTATTTAATTCAACTTGGAAGCTTTAATGTGAGCCACTAAGGATCTTTTAGTAGACACACCTAGACCTATTGTCACACTAAACATGATTCTCAAAATCAATTTTGAGGCATTCAAATGCCTTACAAATATGGAGAAACTTGAAAAAACAATGATAGATTTAACCTTTCAAGTTTTTCAAATTTATTTCAGATTTCCTATCACATAAAATCACTAAACAAAATTCATATGAATGCTGACTCACTATATTTAATCTAAAAATACTCAAAAATGCTAAAAAATCATTTTGGCTATCACGTGATTTTTTTAAATGACTTTCATATGACTCTACTACATCGTGCAGCATGTCTAACCAATCTACATTCTAATTTTTTTTCCTGATTCATCCAGAATATCCACTAGATGAGCCATGTATGATTGGAAAGCTTATTCATTCTAATTTTATCTAAAAATATAATAAAAATACCAAAAAAATTGTAATCATCATAAAAAACAACTTGAATTACTAAACAGGTGTTAAAATAGAGCTATACAAACAACACAAATTCCAAAATTTATTCTTCTGACTCAAAAATCGTATGCTTTAAAAGCTTATTAACAACCCAATCAATAAGGATTGCAAGAAAAATACAAACAAAATTTTCTAAGGTCTATAACCTATTCAAAATTTTTTTTAAGAGACTAACGTGCTAGGCTACAATAGTAACTCTGACGCAATTTGTGATCATAAAGCCTTTTATCAAATTTTTACAACAAGTTTCTAGACCTTCTAACATCCAACAATGAGACCAAATAGACTCTATGAATGTCATATATGAGGAACTAACAAAGACCTCGAAGTGCCAAGACTTAGAACTATGTTTTTCGACATTGGCGATATATTTTAGAGTCATTCAAATGTCTTTGCTTTTATCACTATTGTTCATTGTTATTTATTCTTAAAAAGTGAGTGGCACACTCATGCCATTCACTTGTGTGCTGTAACCAACAACTATGTGACACTAAAAAACACAATCTGACTCACCTAGTCATCACTTAATGAATCACATTAAGGCTTTCCAAGTTTAAACTCAACAAAATATATTTTAACACTTAAAAAACATTTTTATTTGCTCTAAATCAACTTTAATTCTTGCTATTTTATTTAATGTCCCCAAGTTTTTCACTAAGAACTTATTAAACAAAACCAAACCTTGATTCACCTATTGATTAAGTGAACCAAGCTTTGCTTTTAGGGGATTTTTTTATGAAAAGAAGATTTTTATACATTCTAAACACTCTAAAATGCATTTTATCAAACATATAGACTACTAACCTATAGTTCTAGCAACTAATCATCCATAAACCTATTTTAAACACAAAATTCATAATGACTAAATCCTTTTAAGTTACTTATGCTCATCTAAGAATCAATCTCATCAAAATCTCATTATTCAACAATTAAGCACAACAAAAAAAAGCTTGGGTTCAATTCAATTAACATGATTAACAATTAAAACATGCTTTCAATTATTTAAGCTCATCAATTGAATAAGTAAGCTTATAAATTCATGCAATTAAGCATTAATTTTAGCACACCCTAGTTTAACTTACCTTAGTTGATCTAGGTTTCACCATTTAAGCATTAATTATGCAAAGTCCACTCAGGCACATTAAGATGTTAGCATGGTCGAACCTAAATGTTTTTTTTTCCTCCTGTTCGAATGCATCTCTAAGTTCAAGAATCTAAAATTTCATCATTTAGCACTAGATTCAAGTTTTATTCACCTAAGTTTTAGTTTAAACTATCTCGAGTTAGTAAGATTATACAAAGAAGCTTCAATTAAATTCAAGATTCATATAATCTAAGCTATTGCAACTAACGAATAAGCTTCGAAGCATGTTCGAACAACTTATTTAGCTAATGAATCATGATTTCATCATCAAATCCCTCTAATTTTAGCTCTACATCATAAAATACTAGCTCAACTTGGATCAAATCATCAAAATCCTAGGAAATCATGTTGGTTGAATCATAGATGTTGAAATTTCATTTTATTTGAATACTAGATCAAGCTCATTAATCATGATTTGAGCTAAATTTCATTAGTATATCATATAATCATGCTTTGAACAATAAGACATCAAGTGAATCATAGCTCAAATCAAGATCAAAAAATGAAATCATCATGAATAACAATGGGCAAACACTAGATCATAAAGACACAACATGGTTAAAACTCATGTAAGCATAGATAAACATGAATCAATCATTAAAATCGTGATATTGAATTGAAATCAAAGAGAAAGGTAATAAATTATACTTATTCCAAGCTTGATCTTCTCCTAGAAATGATGAAAGCTTGAGAGAAAAATGAATATTCTAGAATTTTAAAATTTTATAAGTGTTCAAAAGTTACAAAAATGTGAATATTCACCCTTATTTATAAGCCTAAAAGTTGGTGATTTAAGTTTAAATCATGCTAGGGTAATGTCAGCTTAATAACTAATCTCCTAATAAAATTAAAGAGGAATAACATTAATTCCTTTAATGAATGGATAAACATTTAGCACACGTTGGAATTCGACCAAGGCATTTTTCTACACTAATCTATGTATAACATTTTGTAACATTCAATTGATCATAATTTGTCTATGTAAACATGCAATTGAATGTTTCATCCTCTAGTAAAAATGTGTACTAATGATTTTCTCTAAAAAAATCTAAAATTTCCTATCCCAACCTCTCAGATTAAGCCTTTAAAATTTTTTAACACTTTCAATTCCTAAGTTATTTACATAACTCGGTTCGGGTTAAACTTTCTTGACCTAAAGTCCATGTTCAATTTCATTGCGGTGTAATTAATTTTGAAACCTGAGTTGTAGAACTTTTCCAATTTAAAAATCTAACTCTAAGTTAAAAAGTTGATTTTTTTGGTCGACTTTGCCTAC
>JBBYHK010000020.1:5131866-5175419 GCA_038382065.1 Adansonia grandidieri | reverse complement strand
CTGAGTTGTAGAACTTTTCCAATTTAAAAATCTAACTCTAAGTTAAAAAGTTGATTTTTTTGGTCGACTTTGCCTACTTGATTTCAACTTCTAAAACAAGTCTCTTTTTCAATCAAATGCCATCAATAAACACTCTTATCACCTTAAGAGATGTATATGGTGAACTTTTGACATTCTCAAATTTTTAAAATCTATGTCCAAGTTTTGCTAAATCTAGCACTTACCCCTGAATTAGATAATTAACCTCATATGCTTTATTATATTAAATTAATCTTATGGGAACTATCAAAACCTTAGTTGGTCCTTTCTATTATTTATAATTCATCCGAAAGATCCTAACCCAAAAAATTTCATTCAACCCTAAAATTGAGAGAAAGTTAATTAGAGGCCTAGACATAATAGGGTGTCTACACCCTTTTGAATCAAACCATGCTCAACTCAAGACCTCAAATGAAATATACCTATCTTTTATCCTTAACCAATTTTTGACATCCTAGGGATTAATTGAAAGGTAGTAAATAAAATAATAAAAGTAAAACCAAGGGATGATTATGGGGTGCCATGTCGTATTGGGACCATATTTAAAAAAATATCATTTTTATGAATTTCACAAATATTTACTGATGCATTTCATTAGTATATCCATATATCATCGAGTTTTGATTGTTCTAAACTTAGTATCAATACTTTTCATTAATGTATCGATACAATGTGTTTTGTATTGATACAGTGTCAAGTATTTCAAATTTTTTTCTAGAAAGCACCTATATCAATACAAACACCAATCTGTTGATACTGTATGAAAATTTTCACCATGAATGAGCTTTTTCACTGAACTTTATTACATTTCTTCTTTCTAGTGGCCTTGGAATACTTCATAACCATACAAGAGGTTATTTACAAACATTTTTGCATTAAAACATAGGCATGAGAACCTTCCATATAGATTAAGCCATTAAAGCTTAAATGAGCTTAGTATAAATAATATCAATGCTTAAATCATGCACGAAAACTAAACGATATCTAGTTTAGGTTCTTTTTTTACTATTTTAAGTCTAGTTTCGCTAAATTCAAAACCTCTTTCTTGCATGGAAGCAAGATATGGTTATATTAAATAGGGTTTCTCTTTAAAGCCATGCATTTAAGTTTGTCCATAAAACTTAACTAAAACTATACCACATTTAAGAGCATTTCAACTGTTGATCAATCACCTAAGAGGTTAGATGGTTTGTTCATAAGGTAGCTTAGGTGAGTTATCAAAAAAATGGTAGCTGTGCATAGGGATCATGGCTGATCAGCCAAAAAAGGTTTTAAACCTTTTGGGTGTCCAAATCAAAAGAGAAAGCTCATTCCTAACTAGGAAAAAACTAGAAAAAAAATAAGAATAAAGAAAAAAGAAAGAAAAAGAAAACAAGGGAAGAAAAAAGTGATCATCCATGTATACTTGAAGGTGTTTCTTACCTAGTTTTATCTCTTTTCTGGCATTTCTTTCTTTCCCTTTTGTGAGCTTGATGATCTCTAGTTCTGGTTTAGGTAATGATTTGATCCAAAAGTGTAAAAACCATGTTTAATGCTAAATTTTGAGCAATGATCTTCAAATGCTTTTGTTTGTTTTATTTGGTGATTTTGGTTTAAAATTTCATAAAGATCATTTTCCCATCAAGAAATTTTGTTTTTTAAATGTTTTATGCTAAGTTTCTAGTTTTTTTATGTTATTTTCCTCAAGTTTTCTTCATGATGTAACTTCATTTTGGCTCTTTATGCTACTCATATGTTATTTCATGTATGATACTTGCATTTTATGTTCTTTCCATGCATTATTGTCATCATTCCCCTGTTTATGCATTTTTTTCATGAAAATACCATGATTATGGCAACATCACCACGCATGTTAGTGTACTTATGTATGTTCATTTTGATGGGCTATTTTATCTTTAAAATCATATATGACATGCATTCTATGTCAATTTTATAAGTTATTATCATTGATGCACATATTCATGCCCTTTTCATTAATATATTATGATTATGGCAACATCATCATGCATATATGTAAGTCTCAGTAAGCTCATAATAATATGGTGTTTTTAGAGTAAAAGATCATGTATCATATGATGCTTGTATGTTTATTGAACTAACAAATGTTTATGGGTGCATTGTGATGATAAAAATTTTTAAAGACCATTTTTTGCATTTTCTATAATATTTTCATGCATATTAAAGGTTACTATGTCATTTTATGCATTTTGGTACATTTAAATCTTTTCTGTGATTGAAAAATTATTATATCATTTTAGAGATATTAGAGTTACTTTGAATGATTTAGGCTATTTATGCAATTTCATGTATCTTAGGGTTATTTTAGTAAATTTGCTTGATTTAGGACCATTTATACAATTCCATGCATCTTAAGGTCATTTTAGTAATTTGCATGATTTTAAACCATTTATGTGATTTCATACATCTGGGTCATTTTAGTAATTTGCCATGTTATAGGACTTGTATGTCATTTCATGCATTTTAATGTCATTTATGTCATTTCCCATGATCTAAGGACTTAAATGTTTTGTGAGTTTTGATGTCATTTAAGTAATTTTCTATGGCATAAGGACTTTTATGTCATTTTAGGTATTTAATGTCATTTACATTATTTTCCATGATCTAAGGACTTAAATGTAATTTTGTGAATCTTAATGCCTGTGTAACTAGCCCCCAGGAAATCCTTGCAGAGTGGGAAGCATGCGCTACTGTAATATATAAGGAAAGTGATAAAATTTTCAATGAAAAAGTGTTTTAGTGATCAGTACTCTTTCCTTTTAATATGGGGGACTATCGAACGAATTCCTCATCTAACTATTCTCAGATGGCCACTATGAAGTAGCCAACAATTGGAGTCACCATCGACCATTTGGGCTATGCATGATTGAACGCCTATTAAAATCAAAATTCCAAAACTTGGGATAATGATTCCAAGGTCTACATGGTCTAGAGATTCATCAGTTGGGTTCGAGAATTTGTTACGTGCAAAAAAGTACTAATATCCCTATGATTCTTAGAATATTTATCTTCTAGATATGTCTTACATTGATTTTGATTTCCTTGATTTTGACTTTTAATTTTTTGGATATAATCTACTCTTATGCATGAATTTGCATAAATTGATAGATTTGGGTTTTCATGAAAAGTTTGAATCTTAAATGCACCCCGGAGAGGAGGGAACATAGAGATTTTTGACTAAAAATGATCTTTAGATTTAGCTTTAAAGATTGGATATTTCGTATCAAGCACTCGAGTACTACTAAAATGAAGCATTGCCTTGTGATTTTGAAAACAATTTGGAAATATGAATGCAAAATGGGCACCAAAAAAGCAATGTGTTAGTAAGGCATAAGAAAGATAAAATAAACTTACATAAAATAAATCACACCACAGAGGGAAAGGTAAGGATCGATCACAATATATCTCTTGATTGTCATTAGTTCTCTAGAAATAACCAGACTAACAATCTTTGAGATGCATTTTATTCATAGATTAACTAAGGCTTAAAAAATTAGTTTGAAATAAAAATCAAAGAAATATAGGAGAAGAAAAAATTTTAGCTTATATTTCTAAATTAGAATTTATTTTTAGAATTTTCTTGCTTCCAAAATATTGAGTTTTCTACTTTATCAATTTTTTGGAAGAATTTTTCCAAGTTTAGAATTTTTAAAATTGTTTAAATACTTTCATTAAATTCATATTAATTCAGTTTTTGGAACTTTAACTTATTTTATAGGTTTTTCATATTTTTCAAATATCAATTTTCTTCCATAAGGAATTTTCTCTTTAAGTTTTATGAGTCTAGAACTTTTTATCTTTTTCTTATACATAAAGCTTCTAAAAAATCCTTTTCAAAGTTAACACTTGAAACTTTTATAAGAAAATTTTATTATTTTTATTTTTATTTTTAGGCCAAATAACTTTAATGGGCTTAATACTTGCAAAACTTTGCTAATAGGCCCAATAAGCCCATTTATTTCTCAACAAACCCAACAAGCTTGCGAAGTCCACTTTTAATTTTCTATCAAGTCCATTTCATTCTCTATAAGCCCAAAAAGCTTATTTTTTTTTATTATTCCAACAAGCCTATTTTACTTTTTCAATAAGGCCCGATTAAGTCCATTTTGATTTTTCAACAGAACTTAATAGTTTTTTTCTCTCTCCAAAGTTTTTATTAGTTCTTTTGAATCCAAAATTTTCATATGGATATTATTTAGGCCTTTTACTTGCTTAAATTTGTAATTAAATTTGTCAATTTATAATTTTTGATTTCATATAATTTAGTCATTCCACTTTAATTTTTCTTATTCTTTTCATAAAATTTGTAACTATAATTTTATTCATTCATATATTTTCAAAAATCTATAAATAATTATATTCAATTTTAAAATTTAATAGTTTAATTATACGAGAATTAATTTAATCAGGATTAAATGTTATCATTAAGGTTAATATATCTAATTAATTAAAAAGCCTAATATTAAGCTCCATGACTCATCATGATGAGTCAATTTATCAAAAAAGCAAAGAATGTAAAAAAGATAAAATTAACCAAAAAATAATGAAATCAGAAAAAATAAGAAAAAATCAATAGCCATTCAACCAAGATGGATTTTATCCCTTTTGGTCCAACTCCCCTTTATAGATAGGGGGAGGAAGTTTCAAGAATAGTTTAATGGCCTCCAAGGCAAATTTTGGCATTTTTGCTTAAGAATTTTCACGTTTTTCAATTTTTCAAGTTAATTTCCCTTGAAAAACTTTGATTTTTGTCATTTCAATCATTTTTTTTTCCTTCTAGTGGGCTTGATGATCATGTATGCTCCTAGATTTTTTTTATCTATATTGAAAGGCCAAGTGTTGAAAGCCATGAGTTATTTCTTAATTTAGTTGTTCAATTTGATTTTTTTTAAACAAAAATTTGATTTTCATCAGGAAAACATATTTATATTGATACTTTGTGTAATTTATCATTTAGATATGTTTACAATTATATTGTTTTCCTTGGTATTTCTATATGGATACTTGATAAAATATGTTAAAATGTTTATTTTTCATGATTTTATATATATTGAAGATGATGTGAGCTTGGTAGAAATTAAGATATATGTTGATCATCATGTATAAATGTTGAGAAATTTTTTCTTGATTGTTGATGATGATTGTGGCATTTGATGAAATTTTATTTCTTGTTTTTGTGATATTTTAGGTTATTATGTAAAGTTTGAAAATTGCAAAGGCTTAAAAATAATTTTCCTAAAAATTTTAAGGCCTTTTGGATAGTTATATTCAAGTTGGCCAAAGCATGTATGTGTGATTTGGTAATGTTTTTTGAATTTTTTATGTTATTTTGTAATTATGGAAATTCTAGGGACTAAATTCCAAAAATTGGAAAACTCTTTCCAAGGCCGTCCAAGCTTGGCTGAATGCTTTATAAACCTTTAGAGGTGTCTTTCATGCATTTTTAATCTATTTGAATGCATTTCATACATTAATCCATTAAGGACTTTTTTGTAACTTTAAAAAGTTTAGGGACTTATTGTCAAAAGGTGAAAAAATTGTTTCAAGGCCAAAGATGTTTGGCTGAATGCTTTAGGTGTTGATTTTTATGTGCTTGATATTTGATTTTGTATTTTATTTCATGTAGACACGAGATTGCAAGTTAGAAAAGTTAGGAGTTCATTTGGTGAAACCTTGTTTGAATAGTCATTTCTCATATCAAATTACTCATTTAAGGTATTTTGGTTATTTCAAGAGTATTTATACCATTTTTAGCCATTTTAGGGTTAAAATGCAATTTTGAGAAATTTAGGGACTTAGTTGTAATTTTTGCATTTTAGATCATGTTTGATGTCTGAGTTACACATTTAGAGTATAATTATCATTTCATATATTTTCGAGTCTTTTAAGGTTACCGAGATATTTCTATATCAAAGGTACAAGTTAAGGCCATTTTAATAATTTACCTTAGTACCAAGTCCTTTATGATCACCAAGATACTTCTATGTTGAAGGTGCATAATAGGGTAGGCTCATCTTTTTATGAAGTTATCGAGTCCCTTAGGTTTATCGAGATGTTTTCATGATGACAATAGTCCTAGGGGTATTTTAGTAATCTATATTAGAACCAAGTCCTATGTGATCACCAGGATGCTTTTCTATTGAAGGTACGCATTAGGGATAGGTTCATCCTTTCATATTGTTTTCAAGTCTTTTAGGGTTACTGGGATACTTTCATGTCGAAGGTATACTTTAGAGACATTTTAGTAATTTTACCTTAGAACTAAGTCCTTTAGAGTCACCAGGATACTTCCATGTCGAAAGTATAATTTAGGGGACATGTTGCTCTCTTCGACCAAATTCAAGCTTAGGATAAGTTTTTTTTATTATTTTTTTAAAAATCTAAATTGTTAAGGGGACATTTGGTCTCTTCGACCAAATTCAGGCTTAGGATACATTTTTTTTTACTATTTTTGATAAAATCAAAATTTTTAAAAATTAAAGCAATGTCTCTAAGTTAAAGTAATACGTTGAATTTTTCCCAATTTATGGAAGGGGGCTCGCAGATTATTTTAATAACAAGATATCCTTTTAAAAATAAGAAAATCAAGATTTTTCACATTTTGTAAAAATAAAAACTGTCACATTTCTTCGACCCTTCTATGGGGTGCGAAAGATATTTTGATTTTTCAAACCTTTCATAATCCTCCAAGTTTCTGGTGGGGTGCGGAAGATAATGATAAAAACATTTGTGTTCCTCTAATGGGTATCAAAGATATTTTGATTTTCAAAAATATTGAAAACCCGATTTTCTCATATGGAATAATAAATTTATTTCATAAAATTTTATTTTGATATATGGGAATTATAATTAAATATCGTATATTGAAACTGGGTAAAAATCAAATTTTAAGTTAACATGTGATTAATAAGTTATTGATTAAAGGGCATCATGAGAGGGATCAGTCCTTACTCATGATTGTAATAGACTTTCAAACCCTTTCATATGATCTCTTGTAATATCCCAAACATCAGAGTTTGTTTTCATGGGTTTCATCACCCTTGAGTTATGAATTCCAGCAGATTACTAATCTTACCTACCTAAACTATTTTGGCAGCGACTCCAAGAAAAATGGTCATTTCATGACAAGTATTTAAGGTCAAGTCGAGTGAGTAATTCATCTCAACAACTTAATTCCCAAAAATAAAAAATAATAATGATATAGCCCTAAAAATAAAAAATAATATACAGGAGCAAAGGGTACACTTACCTTTTAAGTCCAGCTGGTCAGGATTCGTATCCAGGCCTTGTTGCGACATCTTGTTGACTCCATTGGGACCACTAAAAAGTCAAGCCTAAAATTAATTATGTGTTAACTAAATTTTGATTAATTCGATCTCAATTAGTATTTAACAATAATTTCTGGTATTTTTCAAACAAAATTTTTATTATATTTTTGATTTATATGGAAATTTTGGTCTATATTGTTCACATTTTTGGCTAACACCTTTTTCCCCTTAATATAAGCCCTGGAAGCCAATTGTTGTGGCGTGTAAGGCAATATCATTTAGTGATGTCATGTAATCAAACATTATATTTATTAAATGTTATGAAGGTATTTTTTTATCCATAAGATTTAACTATATAATTGTTATAAATATCTTATGTAGATAAAGCCCATGAAACACATTCACCTTGCAAGGGAGTTGCAAAAAGTTACAATTATGAGATCCCTATGCATTAAAGTCGTGTTTCTAAAAACATTCATAGTCATCATATTATCAAGACAAAGCATTAACAATGCACAAAGACTGGCATATGTAAGCCTTCATACATAGGATAAATGTAACTGATCTCACAAGTTAAAGTATAGAGATACTTGGGGACATCATATAGGTGCTTCTTATGGTAACAAATTCACTGAAGATTACTCACTATAAGAGTTCTATTTGGTATTTCACTCAAGTGTCCATGGAAATACTCTCATATATCAGTATTGTATGTGATCCTTAGACTTCTGACACCAGGTCATCTTATATAAGGAATATCACATTTTGATTCCATCACAAATAGGTCCACAATAGATGGATGCTTATGGTAGGGTAGTTTTAGGTATGACACGAATCAGATGGTAGATGAATGAGTGGTCTAGATAGGATTCATCACCCCAAGTGATCTAAGGGGACATATCTCACATGTGCCTAGCCTATGTTAACTTAAAGTCCTTGGCCAAGGCAATATTGATTATGAAGTTAACAAATAGGGGTGGCATACTAATATAGAATTAGCTAAGAGTAGACACTGAACCATGCTCTTGCTCATTCTGAGATATATGATGAAGGATATTTATTATACTAAGATACTGAACAATAAAGGGCTTGTTGAAACCATATTAACACTCCTTACACGTTGGGTAACCATGATACATCGATAAATGCCAATCTTGGTCGATAAATATAAAATATTCCTGATGGGGCTATTTTATATTAATTGCCAATATGATAAAGGCTTAATAGGTCACACACATAAGGGTGATTAGTAGAACTTAAATTGAGACTAGGTTTCTATCTCTAATACGAGTAATGGCTACTTAGGTGCAATTTGAAGAAGTTTAAATATACCAAAGACAAAATTGTAATTTTTTTAGAGATTAAAATCTTAACCCTAGGCTATATAAACCCTTATTTGTCATCCTTCATAATTGAATGGAGGTTTTGAAATTCGACAAAGAGACCTTTGAAAACCTGGATGTAATTTCCTTAGAATATCTAAGGGAATCGATTCAATCTTGGAATTTTTGGAGAAAATTTGTTTTCTTCATCTTGTTTTCTTTCTTGAATCAAGGTCTTCAAGTGCAAGGGAAGATTTATTGCAATCTAAGCTGTTAGCATGGTTCTCGGCAACAAAGTTTCTTCTTTGTTAAAGGTTTTTCGAGTCCTCTATGTGAATAACCATTAGAGGTTGGATGCTTGGACAGGTTTGGTTTACAAAAACTAGGCTCCGTGTTTTTGATAATTAGGTCATGGAATTGCTAAAAGACTTTTCAGGATTAATGTTTGAATCCTGTTTAGATCTTTAGGTCTCTTGATCTTAAAGATTAGTTAAGATCATGCAAGACAATCCTGTTTAAAGAGTTTCATATTTTCTTTATTGTTATGTTTCCACTGCCATGTTTATAAGACATTTTATAAATTTTCTAATTTGACTACTTGCTGCCATGATATTTCCTACAAGTGGTATCTTGAGCCTCCTTGCATCGATTTGATTAATGTTGTCTTTAGTTGTTATTGATTAAAGATTTTGTTATTTTGATGTTATCTTGATTCATTCTTGAATTTAAAAATTAAAGAAAAATTGTTTCTTCCTAATATTTAAATTTCTAGAAAGCTAATTTATGTTTATTATTCAATTTTAATTAATTCAAATATGACCTTTGTTAATTAAATTTATATTGGAGTCATTAATTAACAATTTGGTGTTTACTAGTACTAGGTTGGCTCTTTTTCATTGTTTTGATGGGGTGAATTTTTTGGGCAGCCATTGCTGTGATCTTTTCCTTTTTTTTTCCACCTTAAAATCGTCATGAAAAGTTCATACTACTTGCAGGAAAAATCAAGTTAAAATCAGAGTTGAAATGATAATTAAATTCTGGGCTAAAATGGGGTGCACTAGGTATGCTTGAAGCTTACATCTTTTCTTCTTTCTTGGATCTTGGTGAAGCACCAATGGCAGCAAGGATTTTCTAGAAATTTTTTGTATTTTCAAAGGTTTAGTTGGAGGAAGACAATAGGGTTTGAATTGGCGTAGGATGGCTAAGATAGCCATACATATGGGATAGAGTCTTAGTTTGACTAGGATTTTTTTAAGATTTACACCAAAAATAGTCTTACTTGGAGTAAGACACTTCTAGTTTTAATTTTCTTGAAATTTAAAATATGATATAATCAGATTAAATTAAATTAAATTAAAATTACAAAATAAGTAAAAATGCTAAAAGTTAGCATGATTGGTGCAATACACCTCGTTGGGAGGTTGATTTCAATTAAAAACTTTTACATATCATAAAACACCTAATTATCTAATAGTATTACTTTTTCTAAAATTGTTTAAGATATAAATTGGATAATATAATAAGCATAGAATTAAAATTCAATTAATTTGATTAATTGAAAAATATATTTAACATAAATGATTAAACCTATTTAAAATATGATTTATTCTAATATGATTAGAATAAGTGTTAATCATGTAAGAAAATTATTTTTATAATTAAATTAAATATGAATCAGTTATTTAAGCATTAAAGAAATTAGTAACTTGAATTTAAAACATTTTTTTATAAATTCATAATTGTTATGGATATATGGGATAATTATGGACCAGGCCCGATATGTTTGTATGGTTGATTATTTATGGATGTTTAAAATTTTTTAAATAGGATTTGCGAAACCTAGCTTGTCTCCATTTTCTCAAGGTTGTAAAATTCTTTTCTCACCTAAATCCCTTTAAATGTAACTTAAGGTTTCTTTATTGCAAATGTAATTAGATTACAGAAGTGTAAAATTAGGGTTAGTTGGGAAAAATTTTGTAACTCAATGATGGAGATCCAAGTGAAGGCGCCATGAAGTCTAGGAGATCGCTAAAAGCTTTTAAAGACTTTGTATGCAATCACCTAGGAATTGACCGAGTAATTTCCTTTGATGGCTCAAGGAAATTGCACTAGATAATAGTCCATAATCATCCAAGTATTATGCATGATAGTAGATTTATTTTATCTGATATTATAAATGCTATGGATGCAAATGTGATAAGACCTTAATTAAAAGACAAAATAAATAAAACAAAATCCTTTATACAATATTGATCACATGCTTTACATGATAAAGATGCCTGCTTTATTCAAATAATATACTTGAGTTTTGTCAAAGGTGATTTGTTGAGTCACTCAAGGTCCTTTCTACCTGAATGATGCAAGTTATAAGCAATAGGTCTTACTCAACTAATGTTATGGTTTGGATCTGTCACATGTGACCATATGATGTTAGAGGTGATGGATAGGCAAAATGTATATGACACATTTAGGCAAAGAGTTGCCATTTAACTAATCTGGGAGTTGCATAGAGATGCAATCGGTAAGCTATGTTACTTACCCAGCTAGGCTTGCTGTAATTTGCTAAGTTGCTCAAGGTTGCAACATGTTCAAAAGTATCTTAGCCCATTAGAAATACCTTGAAAGGTTTTTGAATAATAGTGAGGGCTATTATTTCAAAAAATTAGTAGGAGGACCAATAAAGATTTAATACCTTTTCATTATTAGTCAATGCATGAATAACTAACATACACTCATTTTATATTACATTGTTCATAATGATATTTATATTAACTATATTAGGAGGCATTCTTGATGCCAGAAGCCTAAAGTGTTTAGACTGATATGTGAAATTGAAAAGTATTCTCAATAGAATGAAGATGGCTAACATTCATATGATTTAATTGAACTATTCAACTATTAATACTACTTCTTAGATAACAGATTTAGGATGTGGATCTCACTTAGTTGATCCTTTCATTAAAGTTTTGTCCCAACAGAAACATGAATGTCGTATGGAGGGTATAGGACTTAGACATATAGGCAATTGGTTTTAATACTAGTGGGAGATTGTTAGTGTAAGCCATGCAAGCCAATGATTATGGCTTATAAGGCATTATCATTTAGTGATTTCATGTAATCAAACACTATATTATTTAATGGTATAAAGGTACTTTTTATCCATAAGATTTAATTGGATAATTATATTATATATCTTATGTAGATAAAGCCTGTGAAACACATTGGCTTTGTGAGGGAATTGTAAAGAGTTACAATTATGATATCCCTAGCCATCAAAGCCGTGCTTCTAAAAACATTCTTGGTCATCGTGTTGTCGAGATAGCACATTGACAATGCACAAAGACTGGCATGTGTAAGCCTCGATGCATAGGATGCATGCAATTGATCTTATAAATTAAAGTATAAAGATTCTTGGGGACATCATATGGGTGTTTTATGATAACAATTTCACTAAAAATGCAGCGCTATGAGAGTTCCATGTGGTTTTTCACTCAAGTGTCCACGGAAATACTCTCATGTGTTAGTATTGTACGTGATTCTTAGACTTGTGACACCAAGTCACTCATATGAGGAGTGTTGTCCTTTGATTCCATGATGAGTAGGTCTAAAGAAGATGGATGCTTATGGTTGGGTGGTTTTGCGTATGGTATGAATCATATGGCAGATGAATGATTGGTCCAAAGAGAATTCATCACCCTAAGTAATCTTAGGGGACCTATCTCACATATACCTAGCTGTGTTAACTCAAATTCCTTAACCAAGGCAATATTGATTATGTAGTTAGCACATAGGGGTTGCATACTAATATGGAATGTGTTAAGAGTAGACACTGAACCATGCTTTTGCTAATTCTAGGATATATGATGAAATGATATTTATGACACTTAGATATTGAGCACTGAAGGGCTTGTCAAAACCATATTGACATTCTTTGCATATTAGGTGGCCATGATACATTGCTAAAAGCTAATCTTGGTCTATAAATATAAAATATTCTTGACGAGGCTATTTTATCTTTTGCCAATATGATAGGGGCCTAGTAGGTCTCACACATAAGGGTGATTAGCAAAAATTAAATTGAAACTAGGTTTATATGCCTAATACAAGTAATGATTACTTAGGCCCAATTTAAATAAATTCAAACCAACCATGGGAAAATTTTAATTTCTCAACAATTAAAATTTTAAACACGAGGCTATATAAACCCTTGTTTTACATCCCTCATAGCTCAATGGAGGTTTTGAAATTCATCCAAGAGACCTTTGAAATCTTAGATTGTGATTTCCTTAGAATTTTTAAGGGAGTTTGTGCAATCATGGTATTTTTGGAGAAAATTTTTTTTTTTCACATCTCATTTTCTTTCTTGAATCAAGGTCTTCTAAGTACAAGGGAAGACTTATTAAAATCCAAGCTACTAGCATGACTCCCAGTAACAAAGCCTCTTCTTTGTTGAAGGCTTTTTGGGTCACCAGTGTCAATAATTGTTAGAAACTAAACACTTGGATAGCTTTGGTTTACAACAACTGGGCTTGATTTTTTTTGATAATTGAATCATGGCATTGCTAAAACACTTCTTAAGATTGAGGCATGTTTGAATCCTGAATAGATCTTTAGGTTTCTTGATCTTAAAAGCTAGTTAAGATTATGCAAGATGATCTTGTTTAAAGGGTCTCGGATTATCTTTATTGTTATGTTTCCGTTGCCATGGTTATAAGATATTTTATAAATTTTGTAATTTGATTACTTGCTACCCTGAAATTTCCTATATTTCCTTTGTACCTTTATTTTGGTAGGGCACTTGGGATAGGATTTTTATTATTTTTGAAAGAGTCAAGTCATAATGCATTTGTTCATTTCCCTGCACACATTATACATATGCATTCCGTTAGATTCTTCTTCAAGCATACAAAGGGGCATAGGTTACTAAATATTTAAGGAAAGGGTGAAATAACTCTACCTTTTGAGGTGTTAGCTCTATTTGGGCCCATGAAAAACGTGTCAGGTGTAAATTCCTATGCCTCCCTAGGGTGTTAACCTTGTTATGAGCATGGATGATACTCCCACTCAAATTGAACCTTCTACAACATGAACTCACGATGGCTAAGGAATAAGGTACCTTATTAGTTCATTTCAAGCTTGAGGATCAATTCAAGAACCTATTTAGATATCCAACTTAAACTTCATGTAATGAATGGTAAGGGCCCCACCTAGTTACAACCATACTCAATTTTAGAGGTTACCAAATCTGGTACACATGAGGGAACACTTCCTAACCTTTTACTCTTATAATTTGATTTTCTTGATAGCAAATAAATGTGCATTAGTTTCTATGATAAATTTTATTTTTATTTTATTTATTTCTCACCTTAATTTGCCATATTGTAATGATTTTTCTTAGAGCAATTTTTGGTAGTTGCTATTTCATTTTTAATAAAAATTTCTATGACCAAATAATAGACTTCATGGATTATTTCTTAAGTAAAAAAAAAAAGAACGAAGAAAAAACATAAACCTCTCTTTTTGAAAAAAAGCCAACAAAAAAACCAAAAAAAGAAAAGGAAAAAAAAGAGAAAGAGAAAAAAACCAAAATCAAAATCAGATTAATCAAAATTTTGAAGCTTTCAGGTCTGCTAAAGAAAAAAGAAAAGATAATGTTATGATTTTTCCTTTTTAATTTTTTCATGACATCCATATCCCATGAATACGTGTAAATTCATTCAAATATTTTACATTTGTAAGGTTCACATCTGCATATGTTTATATATTCATGCATTCATAATTTCCATGATGTGCTAATTCATTTCATTAATTGCATTCTAAGGATCAAGATAAGATGATAATTTAAAAGCAAGAATCAGCACGGTAAAGTCCATTTAAGAAGAGTTTGGTCATGAAGTCTGTGGAATGAAAAATCTACTTAATAGACTAGTAAAAATGGTCAAAGGTCTATATGGAATGAAAAAGGAATTTTGCCTAGGAGATCCTTATCTTTAATGAATCCAAAAAATTAGTCTAGAAGATCGATTGGAAGCAGGAATAAATACCTTGAAAGAAATAGTCAAAGGAATAGGACATAAGATCCAGTGATAAATAAACAATTGTTCAACTTGACAAAAATCATTAGAGATCTTCTAGGTGATTCCCAAGAGCCACCAATACTTTTAACTCAACGTTTGACATTTGAAGACCAGAGACGGGATCAGGTACATTATTAGACAAAGATTCCAATCCCTGGTCTATTCACACCAATGAAGTAAAGCCACCCAATTTCACACCTTTGCAAATTAGCTTGCCCTCTAAACCTATTTTTCTTCCTGGCACTATCCAATCATCTTCTAGTGTCTATACTAAGAAAGGACCACGAAGAAGCAAATTTGATTCAATCCCACTATCCTATAAAGATTGTACTTTCTTTTTTTCTAGAATTAGCTCATTGTTCTTGAGCAAATTCTTTTTTATGAATCCTTTATCCTAAAAGGTATGACATTAATGCACATTGCGAATACCGTGCAAGGTTACGAGGAACTTCTATAGATAAATGTCATGCATTCAAGAGAAAAGTTTAAAAACTACTTGATGCCAATGTAATACGGGTCAAGCCAAGGTCAAATGTTACTGCTAAAATCCCATCATTTTACTGAAGGCATTAAAATGCTAAAAGGCAATGAAGTGATCATGGAGATAATCTTTTGGCTACTTGCTAGTTTTGTAAATATAAGGTTAAAAAGAATGATCAGTATTTGCAAGGATTCCCTAGAAGCATTAACACAACTAGAAAAATAAAGTGTTTACAAGAGCAGTTCTATTGTGGGGTTTTCTTTTGAATATAGTAAATATGGTTTTATACCCTAACAATGAATGAATAAATCAGAGAGTTTTGGTTAATGAAATAATAGTGTTGAATCACGACTTGAATTCCTTAAGTTCTTGTCTCTATAATAATCTCCATATCTGATACTTAGCCAATTACTTGGCATCCAATCTGTGTCATTAAATTCTACTATGTTCACTCATTCATTCATTCATTTGTTCATTCATTTATTCATTCATTAATCCACATATCAATTTTCCATTCATTGATGTCCATAAAAGGATGATAATAAAAATCAATGTTGATAAGACATATACATATTCACATAGACTAATTTAAATTATATTTTCCATTTAAGGTGAAATAATATGGGACCATGAGATGGATAAAGAGAACACTACTTAATAGGACAAGTTGGAACAAGTTCAAAACAATAAAGGAAAATGGGAGCGTCGAATACTATAAACCACTCAAGAAAGTAAAAAGAAAAAAGAAGTTATGGAAAAACCTTAACCAAAGAAATTTGTAAATAGTTCCATATCATACTAATACTGTTGTCAACTCATCGGGAGCAGAAAGGCAACCACCTCATTGTACTTAACATGTAGGAGTCAGTCCCATAATACATATTCACATTGACCCTAAAGATCACTAAGGGGTAACAGGTGGCATATATGGAACATGAAAATTAGCTTATCAATAAATGCCAATGAGTCATAGCCAATGGAAGCCATGACCATAGAAAGTAAAAAAAGCAAGGAAATCCATTTGGATTGTGACCTTACTCCCTACCTTCCATCACTCAATGATCTCAGCAAGTTCATCCCCATATTCTGTGACCTTTTATGTAAACTTTTTTGATCTAGAGTGCTAAAAGACGAAAAGACCAGAGAAATAGTTCAAGTGATTTTTAAAAGTGAAAAAGAAAGAGGATAAAGCTATATCATGGCCTAATGATTTCCTATACCGAGCTCTTTTTTTTTTCTCATTCAGAGTTAGATGATCTCTGCTGCCCCAGCAAAGCCCAGATGACCTCCTTACTCGGTACAGTTCGAGCACCAGATGCGAGTATTACTAAGGGGTAGAAGGCCATTTTACAGAATGCTACAATGCATTTAAGAGCAAATTATAAGCTCTTAAGGTGCTAACCTATCAAAATTCTAGAAGCTGGTCAATGCCTATCTATGACGATTGGCTTGGAAGTCATCAATTTTATTATACTATGCCAATGGGAGCAGTTTCTATCTTTATTTTAAAACTCTGTACCTTTTCTTTCAAAAACTATGAATTTTGAAATGAATGAATATTGTACATCCTGTCATAGGCCATGAATTTTATTAATAATGATTTTAGTATCAGGTTAATGAGAACATTGAAAATTCTTCCTTGATAGGTGATCATCATTAGATTAAACTCTCTCAAAGGGATCCTTCACTTCCATTTATATATGATTATCCTAGGCTTTCAACCATAGACCTTTCACACCCAAATGTTCCTTTTTTGGATTTTGAAGGTCAAACAAACAAGTTATACTCTTAAAATATTTAGAGATTGATAGTTTGACATGTGCTAAAATATTGATGGTATCCTAAGATCTTTCAAATTCATTTGGATAACCTTTCACCACAACTTCCATGACACTTCCCTAAATTTGGGAAGAAAGAGAGTAAACATGAGCCAAAAACACCTTTCCCCTAGAATAAAATCTTTGCAATCTAATGCCTAATAAATAAGATATGAGATTCAAGGTTTTCCCATGCTAATTTAATTTCTTAAAGGCTTAACTAGAACCAAGATACATTGGTGGCTATAGAGTTGATAATTTCAAGTGGCATACATCAAGCCTAAATATTAAACAAAAGAAGAAAAAATAGAAAAAGAATTTTTTTTTAAAAAATTAAGTTCAATATGATGATATCAAGGTTCCAAAATGATTTCAAATAGAAAACTATCCATTCTCGTAGTTGAAAAGTTCGATAATTCAAATAGCTTTGTTTAAAATGACAAATGGCTATCTTTCACTATCCTTTCAAGAATATAAAAAATTCTACCCTTTACAATCCTCTTTAAGCTTAATAATTTATTTCGTCTAAAACCTTAATCAAGGATCACCATCTATATCGGCACAACGTGAAGTAAAGTTTTAAGATTATAAGGAGCAAATTTCATTCTAAAATTACAAGAAAAACAAGTTAGTAGTCATAAGGCAAATTTTGAAGCTGATTGAAGTTCAAATCTTAAGTTCTTTCAAAATGAAGACCAATCAAAGTTCAATTTCAAATTCCTTCAAAGTGAAAAATGAAGAAAGTAATACAAACAAAGAGATGAAGAGAAACAAAGAAACATGAAAAAGTAGAAAAAGATGAAGAAACAAAGATGTATGTTTATCTTGAAAGACATGTTAGATCAAATTCCTTTTGAAGAGAAATAATTATTGATTCAATTACATTAAAACACTTGATTTAGGCTATCTAGCCTTTCTTTCTAAACCATGAACCATGGCCTACGTTATGTACCTATAAGGTCTATTTTGATCAAATATAGCTCTTAGAGTTGTCAAGTCATTTCTGGGAAGCTCTTAAAAATTTCATCTTTTTTGATGATTTTTGAGTCCTTAAAAATACAATGAAGCAATCAATTAAGAAAACAAAAATAAGAAGGAAAAAGAAGGAAAAAAAGGAAAACGGATAAAGTCTTAGGGTGAAAATCTAAAAATGGCGGTATAAAACAAACCTAAAGCATTGGAATTGCTCCTAAACTGACGAAAGTAGCCACCAATAGAAAAGAATTCATCCATGCTAATTCACTCGCCTAAAGCCTTCAAAAATTTCATGACATCAACAAGAGGTTAAGTTGAATGCCCATATATTTTTTTCAAGATAACCTTTCAGAGTCCTTGTATCCTACTTAAAGTTAAATGCTTACCAAAGACCTTTCGAATTAACTCTCTAAAACTTGTGATTACAAGCATTAGTTTAACACCTATCAAGCTATTGTGTTTGAAGATTAAAAGGATGTTATAACTTGATTGTTTGCCTTTCAAGGAACTCCTATGAAAGAAATATCCACTCAAACATGATCTTCATAAAACTTGACCTTGTTGTACTAATTTTTTTAATCAAATTTTAGTAGTGTCACCGTATTTATGCATCTAAATTCATTTCCTCATTCCATTAAAAAATGCCCCAAATGGTGATCATCTATCATGAGAAAGCTTAACATTGAAAGATAAAGATGGCATGTCCATTATCCTCGATATTAGAAAATTAATGGTTGAAATTATTTTGAAATTTCCATAGCTTTTGAACGAGTAAATGTTTTTCCAAGTTAGAAAAAGAAGGTGGTCCTATTTTGTAATTCTTGGAATTTAGATGAATTATGATACTTCTCATAATTTCAAGAGGAGTATCTAAATGTGCTTCAAGTAATGAAATGTTAACTCTTCTTCAGTCGCATAAAGTTGTGTCTTGAATTGATGAACACTAATTCATTATTTGGTGACTTTTCAAGAAAAATAAAGTAGTTTTTAGTCTCTTAAAGTCAAGATTTGAAGAAGGATTTTGTGAGGTAAATATAAGATAGCCTTTTAACAATTTAAACCTTTAACTCCAAGTATAAGAGTAGGCTAATTTTGTCTACAATTTTTTCTGAAGATGCCTTCTACTCTAAGCACAAGATCAAGCTCATTTTGTCCATAACATTTTCTAAAGATGCCTTCGACTCCAAGTATAGGAATAGGCTCATTTTGTACATAACTTTTTCTTGAAGATCCCTTAAACTCTAAGTATAGGAATAGGTCTATTTTGTCTATAATATTTTCTAAAAATACCTTCAACTCCAAGTTTAGGCACTGGTTCCTTTTGCCAAAAAGAAAAAGGAAATATCCATATCATTTTCTAAATATGCCTTTGACTCAAGTAGAGGTCAAGTAGAGGCTCAGGTCCACTTCACCAAATGAAAAAGAAACATCTGCTACATTTTCTAATACCTTCAGCTCCAAAATAGACAAGATCATAGATTGTCCAATTAAAAGCTAAGCACGATATTGGAGAAAAGTAACAATCATTTAGTATGCTAACTTCCTCAAAATCAATAGGTAAATCTCACATCCTTTCAAACTAATTGAATATCAAACATTGTCTATGCCCAAGTTATCTAGTATGGTTTCATTCCAGTCAATCCTTTTTGACTTAGTTATTACCCTACCTAAAAATAGAACCCAACCCCTTTTTGATCTATTCATTTCTACAAGTAGGGGGTCTAGAGCTAAACCTCTCCTCTATTGTATAACTTAAGAAAGCTATTAACAAAATACCAAAGTGGCTACAAGAACGATATGCTTTGGTTACCTATAAACTCTTCTAAAGATAACCTTCTTGAGTTTTTGGTTGTTTCCTAGATTAAAGTAGCCTTTCGTTGCCCTAGCAAACAAAAAAAGTCACTATCAAATAGTTTACCTTACTAAAGTGCCAAAGGTGCACTCTACCAGATGACTAAGAAAGAAATGGGTTTGTGCTTAAATTGAAGTGATGAGGTCACAAAGAGGGAAATAAGGCTCTTATTGACTAAAAGTTGGTTTTTCGGTTTCCTTTAGAATGAAAGCAGCTTTCAGTCTTTGAAGTTGACTAGTATGGTTTAGCTTGGTCAACCCTTACTGACTTAAATATGCCCTGGTCATCCAAGTTAACTAGTATGGTTTCATCCCTGTCAACCTTTTTTGACTTAGGTATCACCCTGGTCACCTAAGTTGATTTCGACTTAAGTATCACCCTGGTCACCCAAGTTGACTAGTATGGTTTCATCCTAGATAGCTTTTTTGACCTAGGTATAAACCTAGTCACCTAAGTTAACCAGTATGGTTTTGTCTCGGTTAACCCTTTTTGATCGAGGTATCTCTCTAGTCACCCAAGTTGACTAGTATGGATTCATTTTAGTCAACCGTTTTAGACTTAGGTATCACCCTAGTCACCCAAGTTGACTAGTATGGTTTTATCCCGATCAACACTTTTTGACCTAGGTATCCCCCTAGTCATCCAAGTTGACAAGTATTAATTTATCGTAGTCAACCTTTTTTGACCTAGGTATCACCTTAGTCATCTAAGTTAACTAGTATGGTTTCATCTTGATCGTTAAAAGGTGCCCTTCTTTGCATGGCATGTTACAACTTAAAAAATATAGAAGGGAGAAGAAGTTCACCTTTAGATTTATCCTTTAATTAGGATTTGGATTAGGCATGATAGAATAAAAGTCAAGGGGATGACTTATTTGTAAATAGAAAGTCCAGTATCATTTAAGCCAGCCCATATTATTTTTTTATAATTTATTTTTTTAAATATAATTTTAAAAATTTAATCTTTATTAATTTAATAATTTTCTTTTATCGAGCTTATAAATATAAATAATTTAACTTAGTTTTTAAAGTTTACATATGATACTATATATATGTATTGTTTATGTGACAAAAATTACATAATACATAAAACATAAAATAAATATGTAGATTATAATAGTAAAATGGCCCGAGTTAGGCTAGGCTCCGGATTTGAAAGTGAGAGCCAAGGCCCAGCCTATTTTTTGATTGGGCCTAATTTTTTTTCCCCAAGCTCATTTTTTGGGCATAATATTTTTGTTCAAACCGTCCCAAATATCTGGCAAACTTTTAAGCTTGGATGGTTTGCTTCAGGTCTATTGTAAATGCAAAATCTTAAATCTTAAATTTGGGTTTTCATGATGAAAGTTTAATTAATATCTCTCTATGCAACCCAAAAGGGAGAAGATGTAGGAAAAACTGATTAGAGTGTAGCAGAATGTTCAAAAATTTTTGGTTTGATCATACTAAATCATGTTGTTATATACAATAAAATCATCTTAATCAGTTACCTGAGTTACAGATCTAAAGATGCCTTCCAGCAATTCTTAGATCCATGTGAATGCTTTAACCAAGTAGCCTTCTCCATTATTCTTTAATTCCTA
This sequence comes from Adansonia grandidieri, assembly GCA_038382065.1. Lineage (NCBI taxonomy): Eukaryota > Viridiplantae > Streptophyta > Magnoliopsida > Malvales > Malvaceae > Adansonia > Adansonia grandidieri. Next base: position 5,153,988 of record JBBYHK010000020.1, on the reverse strand, counting down.
GGTGGTAGAATGTGTGGGCACTTTTGTCTCAATCAACTTCGGATTCATATGTCTAAATTTTATTTAATGACCACCTTATGCCACTAGGTTTAGAATCACGAGATATTGTGATTAGAAACTCCAGGTATGGCCACAAAGTCCAAGAAAAAACCATAGGCATAAGCCTTTTATTTATATTAGATAACAAGATGGCCCTAATTTTAATTTTTTAATTAAAATAATTATTCAATTAATTCCATAAAACCTATATGTGGAACCAATCCTAATATGGGTACCCATTGTAATTTGACCCAAACCCTAGTGTCCATGGATAATATTTTCGCCCAAATTTATTTCATGGAATTTAGCCTTTTAATCTGAATACTAATTAACTCTGATTAAACCGTTAATTTTATTTAGCCCAATAATTTTTCATAACTCCAATTCTAATTTGAAATAAAATCATGGTAATTTTATTTGAATAGAATAATCATGTACTAATTATTAAAATAAAATTAACTATAATAAAATAAATAATTTAATCATAAATTAAAATAAATAAATAAATAAATTTAATTTTTTAAAATTTTTATTTAGAATTTTATCCATATTTAATCATAAATAAATATTTACATAAGTCTTAATAGATATTAAATTAATTATCTAAAAAATTAATTTTCCATATCTATTTAATTTAAATTACATATTCTTGTCTAAATAAATATTTAATCAAATTAAATATATGTGTTCTAAATAAATAATGCCAAAAAATCATTTTCATTTATTTACTTAAGAAAATGCCCACACTCTTAGAGTACGTGAATCCGACGTACCACTTTACCATAGTAAAAATCTTCCATCTTTCGGTATTTGGATCAATAATCAACCGTTAAGGAATTATATTGAGCTAGTAGAGGATCCGGTTGGACATATATAACTAGGCTCCAATAATCTATGTTTTAATTATTCTAAAATTAATCACATAATTATTAAGCTCAGAGTCGTACTACTAAAGACCTAAGACCCAATTATATACTGTATTATATAAGCTTTATAAATAGCCTTTTACTCCAATGACCTTGTCATTTGTTTAATACCCTCATATGATATCTATAATCAACTTAAGGTTAAAAGTCCGTTTTACCTACTTGATCACCTTTTCTTAAAGCTCCATTATAATCTCCATCTGAAAATAATTGTTCACCACATGTGAACAATTTATCTTTTGACATACAAATGATCAAGGCCTTGTCCATTCACTGTATTGTGTAATGCCTTGTAGGAGGATAACCTTAACTCTTTATAGGAGCTAAGATTCCATATCTATAAATAAAGCTTTCATCAAGTATAAGTTATATGCCCAACAAACCAATCTAGTAGCTTACGACCTCGAGACATTTTAGCCTTTGAAAGGTCAAATCATACAAGCAAATGGAATCAATTACTTACTCAAGATTAAGGTAATTATATAATGAATGTCAAAAGCAAATTAATCAATGTAAACGAGCTTGTTAAATAGAGTAATTGCACTTTGGTCTCGTCCAACATATCACCATTTCTATGTAATATATCTATGTCTCTACTTAGGAGTCAAACTGCTCCAGATGACCAAGACAAGCCATCTCCCTAATTGGATGTAGACAACATAATATTCTTAACATTAATTAATTGCTCACATTAACCCTGTAAACTATGGACTATCGATTTAGACTACTTACCTTAGAATGTTGTTTTCTCGCATATGAAGTCTATTATATGCAAAATTCTAACAATATAAACATAAGTAGTCAATGAGTCATATTTGCTTACATTTACTTTAACATGTAAATCTAAATAAGGACAGAATAATCTAAATAATGATATAGCAAAAACTTGAATCTATATAAAATAATTAGCTCAAATTTATGAAATATATCCAAATATCTTTCATCCTTAAGGTATTCCTAACAATCTCCCATTTCCTTAAAGGGAGTAAGTGAGTCATGCCTCACATCCCTATACCTTTAACATGCCTTTCAAAACTCCTAGCCACCAGAGTTTTAGTAAAGGGATCAGGAAGGTTTTACTTAATGCAAATTTGTAAACATCAATAGCTCATTCCATCTCTAGCTCTCTTATAATGTGGTATTTCCTGTCTATATGTTTTGTTCTCTTATGGTGTCTAGATTCCTTATTATTTGCTATTGCCACATCTTATCATCTCTAAGTAACTTGCAAAGCCAATTTGCTCTCTTAGACACTTCAGAGGTAGCCACATTTTTGGCTTTCATCATGAAATTAGCCATAAAATTTTGTTTTACACTCCTTCACATAATGGCACCTTTTTCTAGGACAAAGATAGACCTAGAAGTCAATTTCCTTGAATTCTTACAAGCTTGGAAGTTTAAATCCGTATATCCATAGGTGTAAGGTGCTTTCCAAAATATACTAACATACAGTTCCTTCTTCTCTTAAGATACTTAAGTATATGCTTCATGGCTTGCCAATGCTTGTTACAAGGGTTTGACTCAACTTACAATACCAACTACATAACAAGTATATTTTCATGTGCAATGCATAGTGTACATGAAACCACCCATAGAGGATGTATAAGGGACTTTCTTCATGCACTTCCTTTCTTCGGATGTCTTAGGATAATCATCCAATGAAAGAGTAAATCCTACCATAGAGGGTTGTGAACCCTTCTTGTCATGTTGTATTGCATACCTTTCTATAACTTTATCAATGTATGAAGCTTGTGACAAAGCTATTGTCCTTTTCTTTTGATCTCTAAAGAGATGAGTACCTAGAATATAAATTAGCTTCCTCTAAATCTTTCATGTCAAAATGTTATGACAACTGCAGTTTGACTGATGACAAATTCCCTACATCATTCCCAATAAATAGGATATTATCAACGGATAAGACTAAAGAAACCAATTTGCATAATACGTTTATAAATACAAGGTTCATCAATGTTTTGCTTAAATCCAAAGACCTTGATTGCTTGGTCAAATCTTTGGTTCCATGAGCATTAAACCTATTTTAATCCATAAATGGATCGAAGTAACTTGCAAACTTTCACTTCTTAGCCTTTTACTACAAATCCACATCAAATAGATGCTCTTATCAAGATGGCTATTAAATAATGTAATCTTAACATTCATTTACTAGATGTCATAATCAAGAGCTACAACAATGGATAGAAGAATTTGAATAGACCTTAGCATTGTAACAAGTGAAAAGTTTTATCCTAGTCGACACTAGCCTTTTTTGTGTATCCCTTTGCTACTAGTCTAGCCTTCAAGATTTTTACTTTTCCTTTGACATTCCTTTTTTTCTTGTAAACCTACTTACACCTATAGGTTTTACCCTTTCAAGCAGGTTTATAAAGTCTCAGACTGAATTAGATTTCATCGATCCATTTCAGTGCTCATAGCCTTTTGCTAGAGCTTAAAATTAATATCACTCATAGCTTCGTCATAGGTGATTGGATCATCTTCATGTTCTATGGCCTCAAATATAATCTTACCATTATACGTGAAGAAATTAGGTTTCTTGGAAATGCTTCCACAAAGATAAAGCTTTCTAGGTCTTGCTTGTTTGCATATCTTTCTTTGGGACTTGGAATAAAATCCAAGATCGAAATCTGTGGGGCAGCTTTATTTCCTAATAGTTCCTTGAGCACCACTTTACTTTGAGACTTAAAGTCATTTATGTAACTTTCCTTAAGGAAGGTTGCATGGGTTAATGAGTTTTTGTTCTTTCAAGTTATAAAATAGTGTTCCCTTTGTTCCTTTAGGACACCCTACAAACATGCATAATTCTAAACAAGATTCTAACTTTTTTGCTTCCTTATCCAATACATATGCTAGACACACCCATATTCTCATGTGTCTAAGGAAGGGTTTCTTGCCCTTCCACAACTCATATGGAGTTCTAGGAACTGACTTACTTGGAACCTGGTTTAGAATGTAACATGCTGCGTGCAATGCATATCCCCTAAAAGATATTGGAAGTTTTGAATAACTTATCATAGATTGTGCCATATCCAATAAGGCCCTATTTTTTTTCTCTACAACACCATTCTGTTATGCAGTACTTGGTGCATTCATTTGGGATAAAATCCCATTTTTTATAAGGTATCCTAAAAATTCATCAAAAAGGTATTCACCACTTTGATCAGATCGAAGTGTCTTAACAAATTTACAAATTGCTTCTCCACTTCTACACGATATACTTTGAATTTGTCAAAAGTGAAACTTTTATGGTGCATTAGGTACACATATCCAAACCTTGAGTAATCATTTATGAATGATACGTAATACTCATACCCTCCTTATGCTTTAGTATTCATGGGGCCACATACATCAATGTGCACAATTTCTAGATGTTCTTCAACCCTTACACCTTTTGCTCCAAAAAACCTCACAGTCATTTTACCTTCAAGACAAGATTCACATTAGTGAAGACATACCTTTTTTAAAGATTCTGATGGACCATCATTTACCAATAGTTGAATCCTTTCTTGGCTAACATGACAAGTGCTAAATGCTAAAGGTTCACCTCATTAGAGTTAGAAGTTTTTTACCTTTTAGAGTTATTTATCATTTTGGTGTCTAGTAATAAGTACATCTTTGGTTTGATAAAGTAAATATTATCACCCATTCTTTTAAAATAGATGAAAAACTTGTTTTTACGAATCACTATAGTTTTATTAAAAAAAACTAAATAAGAATCTTTAATTAAACAAGTAATTGATATAAGGTTCCCCTTAAAACTAAGAACATAAAAATAGTTTTTTAACAAAATAAATCTAAATTCATAAAAATAAAGATGTATATCTCCCATTGTTTTGCTAAGACAATGCTCTTACTAATAGTTCTCAATGAAAGGTTCCTATCCAACAGATTTCTCATTTCCTTGAAACCCGTGAAGAAATACAAACATGATTAGCGACTCCAGATTCAATGATCAAGTGTCTTTTGAATCTTTCACTAAACAAGCTTTAATGTAAAGAATATCCTTTATCTTTCTTACACTTAGAAGCCATAAATTCCTTGTAAGTCTTCTTAAAGTGACCAACCTTTCCCTAATAGAAGCATTTTGACTTTTTAGGGTCCTTTGGCTTTTTTTCTTTTTTGTTCTTAACTTCGGATGAAAGAGGAATAGAAGACTTAGAAGCCTCTTACTTCTTACAGTTTTGCTTTTTCTTTTTCTTGTTCTTGAACCAAAATTATAAGCAATAGCTAGATTTGCCTCCACTTTAGGTTAGTAGTCACCATTGAGCATGAGCTAATAGGACTAAAATTCTTTCATGAGCTCGGTAAGACCTAACTTTTCACTTTTTAGATTATACGTAACCCTAAAGCTTACAAAATCCCTAAAAAAAATTTAAAACACCATCTCAATTTGGGTGTTATATTCCAACTCAGTACCATTTTTAGCAGCCTTAGCAAGGTACCCCATAAGCGTAAGCATATAATGCTTTACCAAAGTTCTTATTTTTTGCTTATAGTTGATTAAATTTGTAATAGTAGATTGTCTAGCTAATTTGGCTTAGCCTCCAAACATATCCTCCAAATTATCTGTATAACAATGATATAGTTCTCATGTTGCTTTCGCAAAGCATTTGACATGCTAGCTAGGATATTGTAATGTGCTATGTCATTGAACTTTTTCCAATGAGTGCAAAGTATGAAAGCCTATCCATTAAGTGCATTATGTGGAAGCTCAAGTGGGCAAGGCTCGTCAAGTATGAACTTGTGTTTCTTGCAATTGAGAATGATTAATAGATTTTTTTCTAGCACTTAAAATTATCTCTATTTAATTTGTTATCAGTGAAAATTTGAATAAGAAGTTTAAGTGACATTTTGAACTGAAATAAATATATCCAAAACATTAAAATCATACTTAAGCTAATATAAATAGGATATTTAGCAAATAAACATAGATATATATGTTTCCATACTAAATCCTTACATAAATGTAGTATTGCAATGGTAATTTTTAGCATCTATTGTCTTAAGCCATTAAAGGGTGATCTTATAGCTAAAAACATAGATACCATCCAGTTAATACATGTTACCTTAAATCCTTTTAGGTTAAGGCATATATTAATAACTGTTTATTTGGCCATCACTTTAAATAACAGAGCTCCGAGGGGAGGTTATTATTAAACTAGTCTTAAGTGTGTAACCATTATTTATAAAACCCAATCTATGCACTATCAAGTCATCAAGGGATGATCTCAAATAAAACATACCCAAGCACATTTTCCACATAATAGATCCAATCTAATATACTAGCAGCGATCGACCGCCTACCGAGGGGTATGGCTAAGGTGGAACTGGTGTGAGGTGTTACCATGCTTTCATATATGGATCAACAATGGAGGCTGTAGGTTTTGTTTAAAACCCTTTCCCACTAAATATTTTAAAAAACATGTGAGGTTTTAATATGCATGATTAATAGAAGTTTGTGTGGCATTCACATATTCTATATGACATGTTATCAATCATATACATACGTCCATCAACAAAACATATCAACGAAAAAATATTTAATACACCAAACCATTATCCCATTCTAAGAAATAGAAAAAATAGAATTACAAAAATTTCATTCAAAGCATACTTTGGGTCTTAAACTTTTTGCTTTATCTTCATGTATCAATTTCCATCCTTGTAATTCATTTATTCATATCTATAAAATATTTAAAAATAACCATCTTTATAATCTAATAAAAATTTTAGATTAAAACATTTATCCTTTAACAGTTATAGGCCCGAGCCTATTGGTTTTGAAAATTTTTGACAAATAATGCTAAAAAAACCCGCTTGAGGTCTGAATCCTAACTTTTTTCATGACCTATATAAGCCCAGTACCCCAATACTAGGCCTTACATAGGCTCAAAACTATCACCAGAGTTTGAGCCACTAGCATAATAGGCCACCCATGCACCCTAAATCGATGAGTGGGCACCCCATACCCTTGGGTGTGCATCCTGCACCCTCAGGGTGTGCATGCCCTAACCCCAAGGTGAGTGGGTGCGAGCCTCATGCCCTTAAGGTGTGCATGCCCCACCCTCAAGGTTGATGGATGTGAGCCCGCACCTTTGAGGTTAGTGGCCCGTACCCTCAGTGTGTATGCTCTACACCCTTAAAGTGCATGCGTCCCATACCAAGGGTGGATGGGTGTGAGCCTTGTAACCATAGGGTGCGTGCCCTACACCCCAAGGTACATAGCCCGCACCCTAAGTGTAGCCAAGCCATACCCCTAGTGCTGGGGTTTGAACCTTAGTAGCCTTAGGTTAGGGATTTTGGTTTTAGAGTTTTCAAGGTTTTCCCAATGCAAATACCTATGCTCAAAAAATTTTCATGCCATTAGGCTATTGGTTCTAAAGAGAAGTTATTGATTCAGATAACTTGCCAATTATTAGAAAATAAACAGGTTAATTCAAAAATAATTTACAATCTTCAGATCTTCCATCTTCCATTTACAATTTACCTAAAAATTTAAAGAAAATAAAAAATAAATCTCTATGGTGATGATAGACCACATCTAATTACAAACCTGATAAGAACTAAACACATCAATTCTAAAATCTAAGGGATCATGAATGGCAAAAAATTTAATATATGTCATGGTAAACAACATAACAAAAATCCTAGAATGTCAACTCTCTAATAGTTAAATAATGACATGGTTAGATACCAATTATAGAAAAACTGATCAGATGCACAATGAAATTTTTAAAAATTTTTAAAAAATTTTGATTCGATCGGACGAAATCTTGTTGTTATATATAATAAAACTACCTTAATCAGTTACTTGAGTTACAAATCTGAAGATGCCATCCAAGAGTTTCTAGATCTGTGTGAAAGCTTCAACAGTTAGCCTTTTTCACTATTGTCCAATTCCCAGATGGTGGAGTGCATGGGAATTCTTTGTCTCGATCAACTTTGGATTTATACGACTTGATTCTCCTTAATGACCACCTTATGCCACCAAGTTTTGAATCGTCAGATATTCTGATTAGAAACCTTTAGGTGTAGCCATAAAGTCTAAGAAAAAATCCTAGACATAAGCATCTTATTTATATCAGGTAACAAAATAGACTTAATTTAAAATTTTTTAATTAAAATAATTATTTTATTAATTTTGTAAGAACCACATCTAACTCTAGTATGGGTGCCCATTATCATTTGACCCAAACACTAGCAGCCCAAATTTATTTTATGGAATTTAGCCAGTTTAATCTGAACACTAATTAATTCTAATTAGACTATTAATTTTATTTAGCCCAATAATTTTTCATAACTCTAATGCTAATTTGAAATAAAATCATGGTGATTTAATTTGAATAAACAGTTATGTACTAATTATCAAAACAAAATTAACTTTAATGATAAATTATAATTAGTAATTAAATAAAATAATTTAATTTTTTAAATTTATTTAAAATATTATCCATATTTAATGTATGAATAAATATTTAAACAAGTCTTAATAGATATTAAATTAATTATATAAATTATTAATTTCCCATATCTATTTAATTTAAATAATCCTTATATTTATCCAAAGATAAATATAATTAATTTAAATTACTAATTTTTATCTAAATAAATACTTAATCAAATAAAAAACATATTCTAAATAAATAATACTAAAAAATCATTTTCATTTATTTACTTAAGAAAATGCCTACACTTCTGGAGTGAGTAAATTTGGCACTTCACCATATTGAAAATTTTTCATCTTTGGATATTCTAATCAATAACCAACTATTAAGGAATTATATTTAGCTAGTGGAGAGATCAAATAGACATATATAATTAGGCTCCAATAATCTATGTATTAATTATTTTATCCCAAATAATTAATTATTAACCTTAGAGTCGTATCACTGAAGACTTGAGAATATACTCCCAATTATATTCTATATTACGTAAGCTTTATAAATAGCTCTTTAGTCTAATGACCTTTTTATTTCTGTAATACCCTCATATGATATCCATGATCAACAACTTAAGGTTAAAAGTCCATTTTACCCACTTAATCACCATATCTTAATGTTCTATTATACTCTCTATGTGAAAATTATTGTTCATCACATGTGAACAATTTATAATTTGACCTACAAATGACTGAGGCCTCATCCATTTTCACTATACCATGTAATGCCTTTTAACAGGATAACCTTAACTTTTTATGGAGCTATAATTCCATATCTATAAGTAAAGCTCTCATCAAGTATAAGTCATATGCCCAATAAACCAGTCGAGTAGCTTATTACTTTGAGACATTTTAGCTTTTCGAACATCAAAGCATACAAGTTACACATATAAAGTCAATTACTTACCTAAGATTAAGGTAATTATAGATTGAACGTCAAAAGTGAATTAACCCATGTAAACAGACTTATTAATGGACTAATTGTGTTGTGGTCTAGTCTAATATATCACCACCATTAGGTAATATATCTATGTCTCAACTTAGGAGTCAAACTGCTCTAGATGACCAAGGCAAGCCATTTACTTAATTAGATTTAGACATTATAATAGTCTTAACATGAGTTAATTGATCACATTAACCCCATGACTAAGAACTTTCAATTTAAACTACTTGGAATGTTGTCTTCTTGCACATGAAGTCTACTATATGCAACATTCTAATGGTATAAATACAAGTAGCCAACAGGCCATGTCTATTTACATTTACTTTAACATGTAAATCTAAATGCAGACAGAATAGTAATGATAGAATGAGAACTTGAATATATATACAAATAATCAGCTCAAAATTTATTAAAAAATTTAAAATGTTTGTCAGCCTTAAGGCATTCATAATAAAAGAAACATAGAGGATCTAATAAATGAGATATAGATAGATTTAGAAGAGGATACTCTACATCAAGCACTGGAGGGATACTGATGCAAAACATTACCTCGAGTTTAAGGACATTCTATTTTTTGAAAGCATAAATGTAAATTGCCATCATGAAAATAAATTGGTTTGTTAGACATAAAGAAATATAATAAAATTTGCATTAAAGATAAATACATGAAAACGTAGAAAAGAAGGAACGGTCAGGATGTATCTCATAATTGTTCTTGGCTATTAAGGAATAACAAAATTGACAATTTTGAGATGCATTTGGATTCGACAGTCGTCAAGCATAAAAATTTAATAAAAAGGACTAGGGAAACCCGAAGAAGAAAAAAGTAATAATTTGGATGTATTTTGAAAAATAGGGTTAGAGTATCCTCTTGAAGTAGACGAGGTTGAAAAATCCCATCAAAAAAGTGAGGTTGGAGTATTACTAAAAAACAATGGGATTATAGTATCCCCTTAAAAAGAGATAATTTGAGTGATTTTTGAAAATCAAAATTTTTAATATTTTCAAAGAAAATAAATTTTAGAATGGAAAATATTTTAAATAGAAAATGGAAATTAATTTTGAAAACATTTTTAGATTTTGATCAGAGTTTAAAGGGGCCTATGTCGTGACTCCTGACACCATGGTAGAAACCACTGAATATGTTTTGAGTCATTCAAATGACCAAAAAAGATGGTTTAGGAAAATCTTTGTAAATTTTTTGAACTTCAAAAACAAGGGATAGCATTACATTACTAACCTTCCTGAATTTATTTTGATTTGGTCCGATGGTTTCCAGTAGCAAACGAGGTACCATTGGATAGGTAACTTAATAAGGATTAACGTAAAAATATTCCAAAAATCCTAGAAAATTATGTTCTAGGTATAATTCATTTTTGAGATTGAGTTTGAGTCAATATTGATAGCAAATATAGGAGAAAGGGATTATAGGCTTTGAAAAATTGCCTCAGACTCAATCGGGATTGTTAAATCACAAACAATAGCTTTTCAAAGAAAGAATTTAATGAAATTTTTAGGAAAAATATTCAAAATGTCCAAAAAAATCATTTGATAGGTCATATTTTCCCAAACAAAATGTGAATCACAAATTCCAAATGTTCCAAACAGTAACAAAAAATCATAACTTTTATATCTGGAATGATCTAGTGGCAAACAAGGTATGATCAGAAAGGTACCTAAAAGCCCTTTCAAGAAAAAATGATAGAAAATTTTATAAAATCATTTAAAGTCCAAATAGGGATAGTATGCTACTAATACCAAAATAGAGGTTTTTTAATGTTAAGCTTTTACAGTCACGTGTAAAGGTATTAAACTTGCGAATGTCTAATCACTAAGGTCCATGGTAGTGAAGTAATAGACCAATCAACTCCTGTAGAGTAGGCTGTTGAACCATCTGTTATCCATACCAATAGTCATGATAGGCTTGCAACATGGCTTAAACTAAATATTTGAAAACATATTTTGGATTTAGATTGAAAACAAAATTTACTTGGCCTAATGAGGCCATGATTCGAATCATTTGTGTTTGATATATACCTAAGATTGGAGAACCAATGTATTGAAAACATTAAATCCATGCTAATCCCAATTGATTGAGGTTACTATAGACTTAGGGTTTTCTTCGGAAACATATTTTTACAAGCATCATAGAGGCATTTCAACAAACATACGATGAATAAAACTCAGTGCAAATATTAAACATGATCAACCACTCAAAACAGTAAACTATCCATGCACTTCAACAAGGAAGTCATGGTAAAAATGCATCCTAAGGTATGGTCAAGATAAAAAAATGCTAGGCTAAGCTTCACACATGAAATGAACAAATTAAGATAAAAAAACAAGGCAAGAATACATGGGCAAGGGCCGTTTTAATATCAATAAGAAATATGGCATTCTAGTTCATGAAAACACTCTTAAATCACCAAGAAAGTCATCAAACTTCAAAGGCTACCACAAACAAAGCCACAACAATGCATGAAATCCTTAATAAGGTTATGGAAATGTGGAGGTTTACTAAGATGATAATGATAAAGGAAAATAGAAAAAGAAAAGAAGATAAGATAAAAAAAAAATACCTTAATGAAAGCTTGAACTCTTAGCTATATCCTTAAATAGCAATGCAACAACTTCTAGCTAATTTTCTTTCTTTTTATTTTTTTTTTTTTGCTATGGGTAAGCAAGAAAAAAATGAAAAGAAAGAGCATTTGCTATGATGAATGGTTTTCAGGGTAGAGATGAGGGATATGAAAGGTTTCAGAAGGGTAAAACGAGAGCTACAAGTTTTTTGGGAGAGCATAATGGTTTTTTTGGTGACTGATATAAAAAAAGTCCCCTCAATCAGTTTAGTGAAAATTGGATTATGCAGTGGATAATTTTAGCCACTAAGATGACCTAGCAATGAGACCATAAAGGACTTTTAGCATTTTCAATATAATGACTCATGGTTCCAATGTGATACCTTTCAATATTTCATTGTTAATCTTGATTCTTGTAGGCAAAGAAAACCATGCATTAGCTAATTAAATGGGCAATCACAACCTTATCCTCCGTTAAATTAGATTTTTTTTATGAAATACCCTCATGCCAAGCTTAATGGGCCTTTTCAAAATGTGTTAATCTAATGTTTAGAGCCCAAAAATTAAATCCACATGATTTGTAATTAGTTATGTCTAATATTGGATGCCATTTTCTTATTCTAATTTATTGGATAGAACCATAAAGTTTGGCTCTTTTGATCCTATCAGACTCCCTTCAAACATAAGTACAATGGTGGATTTTCAAGTAAATAGGGCCAACCATTTGTTACAAGAAGGAAAAAAGGATGACAATGGCTGGACATTAGTCACATGTCGAAGAAATAGAAAGTAAAATCTTCTAAAGGTCCCCATAAGTGCTAAAATGATCGAATAGCAATATAAAGCTTCAAAGCCTAAAATGCCTTAGATAAAAATAGGTTAACCTGACTTAGAAAAGGTCACAAAGACCAGTCACTTTAAATGAATAGTTGCCAATCCAATGTAGAAATTAAGATTTGCTCCCTATGACTTGTTACAATGTTGATGGTAATGAAGAATTTAAAGATGAAGATAATATAGATACAGTTACGATTAAAGCTAGAAATCATTATTGTGGTTCAAGCATTAGCTTCATTAATGAAGATCTACTGCTATGATCAACTCCTCATAATTAACCATTATTTGTCATAGGATTTGCTTGCAAACAAAAGATCAATAGGATTTTAGTGGCTGATGGTTCCATAGTCAATATGCTCCCTTTAAAGATAATGAAAAGATTGGGAGTTCTTTTATATAAAATGATTCAAAGTTGTTTAATGATTCAAGGATTCAACCAAGAAGGCAAAGAGCTTTTGGAAAGCTTAAATGTTAACTTTTCATTAGAGATATGGTGTCCCATCCATTTTTTCATGTTATTGATGCCAAAACAACATACAATATATTATTGGGATGACCATGGATACATTAAAATGGTATGGTCTACTCCACTCTTCACCAATGCTTGAAGTATTACAGAAATGGTCAAGTCAAGATGATTATTGTTGATCTTAAACCATTTACCTCAATCGAGGCTTATTTTGCATATGTTAGGTTTTATATGGGAGGGGCTTTCATTGAAGAAGTAATGACTACTTCTGTGAAAGAATTGAAGCAAAAGGAAAAGAACTTCATACTTTTTGCTAAAAAGATAGAATCAGTCAAGGTTTAAATAATTTGACTCATTCCCTCACTAACTTGAAAGAATCAACAGTTCCTAAATCCATTTTAAAAAGATATGCCAGGCCAATGGGACAACCTTTCTTTGAACATCAAAATCTTCTATCCTATCAGGCTGAGGCTTTGATCCTAATGCCTATAGACCACTTGTTAAAGCTAGATATAAACAAGAGGATGTTGTTAAATCGGTAGAAAAATCTAGTAATGCAAAGTCACAAATTCCAATCAAGGTTTCTCAAGTCTGGCAAAAAAAAAAAACTGATCATGTCAAAACATCCAGAAAAAAACTTGGATTTTCTCCGTTAAAATTAAAGATTCATAAAGAAACTCCAAGATATAAAAATGTTGAGGAAATTCTAAAGGAACAAAGAGATTCAATAGAGCCACTGAAACCTTTAGTGTTTAGTCATTTGGGAACACATTCAATGCATGTTTCAATGTTTGATCGTTAAAGCATTTAACTACCTTGAAGGTTAGTGTTTAAGCAAATAGGGCCAAAAGCTAATGAAGCTTATACAAGTTAGCTGAAACCCGTACATGCAAGGCTAGAAAGTTTAAATTCCAAAAAAAGATAACCAAAGTCAAAAAAATCTTAACCTTTAATGAAGCGAGGGATTTCATAGCAAAATTCTTTCTCAAATAAAAAGGCAAAGCGAGTGGGAAGTAACTACTTATGAAGTCTTAAAGGGTAAAAAGCACACGGTGGTGATAACCAAGTAGCTTGCATCTTCACAAGAAGAAAAACTTGAAGAAATATAAATAGTTGCTTTGCATCATGTATCTATAAAGAGAGCTGATGAAGAACCACAAGAATAAGATGCTCAAAAAGCCCTTAAGGAGATCAAGCTACCATTAATGAGCTAAAAGAGTTTAACATCAATACTAGTAAAGATCTGAGTCCAATTTTTATCAATGCTTGTTTGTCTCCAGAATAAGAAAAAACTTATCTTGACCTTTTAATTGAGTATAGAGACATCTTTGCTTAGGCCTATAAAGAAATGCCAGGGCTTGATCCAAAAATAGCTATGCATTATCTGGGTGTTGAAAAGACTGTCAGGCCTATCAAACAAGCTTAGCAACATTTTCATCCTGACTTGATTCCTTAAATTAAAGCTAAAGTGAATAAGCTTATTGAAGCCAGTTTTATTAGAGAAGTCAAATGCCTTACTTGGATATCAAACATTGTCCCAGTAAGAAAAAAGAATGGCCAATTTTGAATTTGTGTGGACTTTTGAGATTTAAATAATGCTTGTTCGAAAGATGATTTCCCTTTTCCTTTAACAGAGATAATGGTGGATGCCACAACTGGTCATGAAGCCTTGTCTTTTATGGATAGTTCATCTAGTTATAATCAAATTTGCATGGCTTTAAAGGATGAAGAACTTACTATATTTTGAACTCGAAAAGAGATATATTATTATAAAGTTATGCCTTTTGGGTTAAAAAATGTTAGTGCTACATATCAAATAGCAATGCAAAAGATCTTTGATGATATGCTTCACAAAAATGTCAAGTGCTATGTGGATGATTTAGTTGTGAAGTTGAAGAAAAGGGCAAATCATCTCACTAATCTCCGTAGAGTGTTTGAAAGACTACATAGGTAGCAATTAAAAGTGAATCCAGTAAAGTGTGCTTTTGGCTTGTCTTCGAGCAAGTTTCTACAGTTCATGATGTGACATCATAGAATTGAAACTGATCAATCAAAGATAGATGTGATCATGAAAAGGCTAGAACCATGTAATCCCCACGAGCTCAAAAGTTTGCAAGAAAGATTAGCATATATTTGACACTTCATATTAAACTTGGCAGGTTGATGTCAACCATTCAATAGGCTGACGAAGAAAGATGTTCTTTTTGTTTGGGATGAAGCTTATAGTAATCTTTTCAAAAGCGTTAAGGCTTATTTGCTATAACTTCCCATTTTAAAGAAGCCTATGCCAGGAAAACCTTTGATCCTTTATATTGCTACATTATTTAAGAGCATTACTAGTATAAGAAAATGATGAAGGAAAAAAAATGCACTCCACTACTTAGTAGAACTTTTAATGGTGCTAAATTAAATTATACTCTAATAGAATAAACTTGTTTAGCATTAATGTTTGCTGTTAAAAAGTTTGTAAGCTCACTCTGTTAATTTGATATCTCGAGCAGATCCTCTAAAGTATCTCATGTCCAAGACTGTGCTTAGTGGAAGATTGGCAAAATGGGCTTTTTTGCTACAAAAGTTTGATATCACTTACATTCCATAAAAAGCTATTAAAGGACAAGCATTGGCTGATTTTCTTGCAAACCATCCTACTTCAAATTATTGGGAATTCTCTAAAGATCTTTCTGATAAGGATGTTCTTTTTATTGAAATTTCTAGGCCATGGAAGTTGTTTTTTCATAGAGTTACACAGTAAGATAAAGTTGGAGTGGGTATTATCTTTATCACTCCAAAAAGTGATGTATCACCTTATGCATTCACTCTCACTGAAAATTGTTCCACTAATATGGCAAAATACCAAGCTCTAATTATTGGATTAGAAATGGCAGTTGATATAAAAGTCACCCAACTTAAAGTATATGGAGATTCTAAATTGGTCATCAACTAACTTCTTTCACTTTATGAAGTGAAAAAAACAAAAGCTTTTACCATATATTAACCATGCAAAAAAACTTTTGGAATGGTTTGACAATGTGAACTTAGAGCACATGCCAAAAAAAGAAAGTAGACAATCAGATTCTCTGGCCAATTTAGAATCATCTCTTATATATCAAGGGCCAAAGTAAAGGTTCTTTTGTGTAAACGATGGGTTTTGCTATCAATTACTATATTTGAAAAAGAAGATAAAGAATCTAACGTTGTTTTAGTTTTGTGAAATTAAAAAAGAAGATTGGAGACAATCCTTGGTCGATTATCTAAAATATGGTAAATTATCTAGTGATCCAAAGCATAAAACAAAAGTGAAACATCAAGCTCCTCGATTTATTTACTTTAAGGGTGCACTTTATTGTTGCCCTTTTAATGGAGTCTTTCTTAGATATTTAGGAAAAGATGAAGCATCCAAGCTCTACAAGAAGCTCATGCTAGAGTTTTTAGTGCACATCAATTTGGAGCTAAGTTTTATTTTCAAATTCAAATGATAGGATACAATTGGCCTACAATGATAAAAGGCAGCATGGACTATGCTAAGAAATGTCAAGCTTGTCAATTTCATGCGAACTTCATCCATTAACCTTCTAAGCCATTGCATCCAACAGTCACATCTTGGCCATTTGATGGTTAGGGACTTGACTTGGTAGGACCATTACCTAAAAGCTCGATGGGGCATATGTATATACTTGCAGCTATAGATTACTTTTCAAAGTAGGTAGAAGTGACACCTTACAAAGAAGTAAAGAAAGAAATTGTTAAAACTTTCATTCGCAGTAATATCATTTATCGATATGGCATACCATGATACATCATGACTGATAATAAGAAGATGTTAGACATGAGCAAATTATGTGTATAGTTTGACTTCAAGCAATATCACTCTTCAATGTACCATGCTCCAGTAAATGGATTAGTAGCAGTTTTTAACAAGACTTTACGCAATCTTCTAAAAAAAATGGTTAATCATTCAAAGAAAGATTAGCATGAAAAGATAGGAGAAGCTTTGTGGGCTTATCATACTACATATTGCACGCCAATTCAAGCTACTTCATATTCACTTGTTTATGGTTTAGAAGCTATTCTACCACTTAAGCAACAAATTCCATCATTAAGGATTATAATTCAAGAAGGTTTTGCTGATGAGGATAATGCGCATCTACGCTTGAAGGAATTAGAAGCCTTGGATGAGAAAAGGTTGGAAGCACAACAACACTTAGAGTGCTCTCAAGCTTGATTGTCCAAAGCTTTTAAAAAGCAAGATAACCATGGCCATTTCAAGTTAGAGACTTGATCTTTGCTATGAGAAGATCCATAAATACCACACATCAGATGGGTTAAAGTTCCTTTCAAAATGGGATGGACCATATGTTATTCGAGAAGTCTATACCGCAAACAAGATTGTTGAGCAAGATGGTGCCAATGTTGGACCGATCAATGGTAAGTTTTTAAAATAGTACTATGCTTAAAAACATGATGCTCCTAAGCACGAGCTTAAACTTCACATTTAAAAAAAAGAAAAATAGAAAAAAATGCTCACTAAGTTGAAAATCTTTTTTAGGACAACTTAGGCAAAAAATAGAGCACAAAAAAAAACAAAAATACGAACTACATTATGAATTGATCCTTTAAAGGTACATAGGCAGCTTGGTTTCATTGCCAAGTTCAGTCAACCAAAACAAAAATATATATAATATATAAATAATGTAGTTTGATTCAAATATTATTTTTGAAAGTATCATGATGTCAAGTTATTATTCCTATAAATTGAAAGACGTTTAGAGTTTGATTTGTAATCAAATTTTCACATGAGTGTTTTAAAAAGTTCGAATGATAGTTCTTTAAGATGATAACTTTATTTCAAATTTGAAAAGAAATTACAATTATGGAGAATTATTGAACATCCTAACCATCAAAGCTCCAAAGCAAAAAAAAAAAAAAGCTTCCATTTGAAATTCTTCAGGTCTTCTCGAAAGATTTCTAAGGTTCTAAGCAGATTTAAACTTTTTTACTCCATTCTCGTTATGGGTGGTAGAAGTCTCGATAAAACTTATCTCCTCACAAATCTTGGAAGTGTCAACTCTTTTTCTTTCCAATAGAGTCAGCTTTTTTAAGTGAGGATTCAGGTTTTTACTTTTTAAACTATAATGAAATCAATTTTTTTTCTACATTTGCCAAGTCTGATTGTAAAGTGTTAATGTCTTTGATAGCTTTATGTTCAAGCAACATTGAATCTGCAAAGTGGACTTCAAGTGCTTAAAGTTTTTCAATTTGGTCTTAGGATGACATGCGAGATGAGATAGACGATTCAAGATCTTTAAAATTTTAGACTTGTCCATAGTAATCTTCCACCATGTTTTCGCAACGAAGGCGAATCAACGAACTTAATTCCTTCTATTGCATCAAAAATCTTACAGAAATCTGTAATAAGTGAAGAAACTCGATTAAAAAGAGCTTGAACAATTTTTTCTTGAATACTTTCCCATAAAATGATTGCAAGCTTTAATTCACCATCAATTATTACTTTATCAGCACTAAACTTTGAGAATTCTGGAGGTGCATGTGAACTAGCTACAATATGAGAGTTTATAGGAGTCCTTACAATGTTCAAAGTGTCATTGTTGGAGCTAGCATGTTTTGAGGTAGTGCTTAAATCCTTGTTCTCAATCTCGACTATAAGTTTTTTTTATCTTATCCCGGTTAGAAACTGAAGCTTCACCTTTGACAATATATATTACCAAGAGAGGATTTTTTGGGCTTGGCTCATTACCAATTTATCTCATCACTATTGGCTGAATCTTCAATACTCATGTATGCTTTCTTTTGATAACTTTGTCTAGCACCTCTTGTACTTTATTGACTAGTGGAACTGATTGAAGAACTACTTTTGAAGTATTCATACATTCTTTGTTCAAATTGGTAGTGGTTGAAGCTTTGGCTTTTAAGGAATTTTCTTTAACAATGTCCTTTAAAGTCTTTCTCTTCTTCGATGAGGTTGTATGAATGCTCAAATCAAGACATTAACAGAATCCTCAAGGTATGGTGCATGAATTTTTGTACACCATTCCATGTACCTTGTAATGGTTTGATTATTGAGGTTTGGGGAACTAGTAGGAGAGACTAATCTAGATTTTGTGTGAGAACGCGTGCATATATTCCATAATCTCTATAAATCTTCCATATATCAAGAACGAATGTCTTCCTTGAGAATTCTAGGAATATATTGACGAAACCTAAATTATCTGCCAAATCAATAAGGACTGTAAAGTTCTAAAATAATGGTTTGATTGTATCAAATTGGCAAATAGCTTAAAGGAACACTGATAAGGTAGCCATGTTCGATATTACTGAGAGCTTCATTATCAATATTACTTTATCTCAGTTTCTGGGGCATAAGTTAGAATTCCACAATGTTGATATCAATCAATTTTTGAGCTTATTGATGTCTAAAATATTTGGCTCTACCTTCTTCCGAAAACTTAGTCATCAAAGGTCTACATGTATCATTTGAGTTTAGGAAATGAGTGCAAAAATAATGATTGAGCCATCCGTAAAAATAATGTATTGGAAAGCACGCATTTGAAGAGCCAGCTAGAGTAGAATATGCAACTAGATTAAGTTTATGAAAAATATTGGCCAACACTGTGATCATGAGATTAATAATTCTTCCAAACGCAATCAAACTTGCCAGTCGAATAAACGTAGGGTCTTTACTTGGCAAAACAAATGCACAAATCCAGCAAAAAAAGAATGTAGCTAAATAAGTGTTTGTTCTTGAACTTTCTTTAATTCCAAGAGTGGTGCATGCTTTATCTCCTACTATTCCTCGATGTTGATGTTTCCAAAGAATTCCAGTAGGGTAATGCGTGTCTTTTAGATGAGAAGACTTTCTTTTTTTTGGAGCAGGTGTCTTTGAATAACGTGATTTGCCGTGGAACCAAAAGTTGATCCAATCTTTAAGAAGGCCTTTATCTTCTTTGTTTTTCTTCAAATGATAGAATGCAGCAAATAAATATTCGTAACTTCTTGGAAAGAATCTACCATCGTTACTAAATTTGATCAATTTAATAGCACATGGAATAACTTCATCATAAAAAATACCATGAAGGGATAAACCACCTAGCTTGTGTAGGTCCCATAATAAGATAGAAGCTTCTCTATTAGCCAAATGGAGTGTATTGGTGGTTGGGCACCAAGCTTCATAAAATGCACCAATAACATCCTTGTTGCAATCATAAGTGTATAATGATGTGTAAATAGCATCATAGATATTAGTTGATATCAATGTTCTATGGAAGTGATATAAGACATCTTCAGTCTATTCCCAATACTAAGGCAAATAACCAAATTCTCCAAAAATTTTGAAGATCCCTAATATGTTTTTTTGGCAATAATGTAGCTTCCTAACATGTTGAACTTGATCAGATTAGTGGTCTTGACATGAAGATTTGATTACAAACATCGAGCCTTTGGAAAAGATTGAGAGGCATGGGAGAGTTCCGTTGACCAATCTTTCAAGGCAGGAGGAAAACAAATGATATCCAAGTTGATTTAAATCTACCAGATATGGGTTTATCAGTGAGGAGATATAATCCTTTTTCAATATGTTTATTTTCCTTAGAGAGAGTAACAAGATAATCCTGATGATCTTTAAAGTATACCATGGTGGTCCTACAAGAAAAAAAATTATGTTCATGAGATAAACATAATGTCGGATATAAAGCTTAGGATAGAATTCAAAGTGTTACCTTGATATATAATTAAATCTCCAAGCTAACAAAAAAAATTTAATAATAATTATCAATATATGAGATAAACGTGATGTCTATGGTGCAAATAATAAAAAAAAAAGCAAAGTGTCAAGATTCATGCATAGATGATGACAAGTGAAACATGATGCATGAGATTTCTATGCCTAGATTATAAGATTAAAAAAAGAAAGAACCGAGACTAAGAGGTAAAAAAAACTTTTACCTTATTTTTAAAGAGATATTATTTGGAATTGATGAGAAAATTGGGTAGAGAAGTGTTGCTTTTATAAAGAAAATAAGCTAGTTCCAATGGGACTAAGATTGGCATTAAAACATTTTTTTAGTTGAACTAGGTTAGAAATTCCAGTTGCACTAAAAGTTTGAATCTATCTTGGACTGATACTCCAGCTAAATTAAAAATTTTTTTAATGGACTGTATCATTCTCGGGAAGTCAAATCCTAGTTGGAACAAAATTAAAGTGATTTGCTTAAGACACCATGCATTGACGCAATTTTCCATGGAATTTCTTGCTTTATTTTATCAAGTCAAATCCTTTAATTTTAAAGTGGCCATGTGAAAATTATATTTTTAGGTTTTGACATGGGCCAAGTCAAATCTTTGGGCCATGTGTTTGCATTAATCTATATATATATATTGTGTGGGCTACCTTTTACGAATGTATAAATCTAATTCATCACTTATTGTGATAAAATTTTTGTTAGCCGACTTTTGATATAAAGATGTCATAAAAATATTAATATTTGATTTTAGCATTAAAAAAAGATATATGCTAGATGAAAATTATTTTTTTTGAGCTAGTACAAATATGTAAATAGATTTCAATGCCAGAAGCAAATTAAATTTCAAGACTTGCTTACTTCTACACTAAAAAAAAATTCATGTACGTAACCAAGTCTAGAAGGGGCATTTGTAAAAAGAGAAAAATTTTGACCAATCACAAATTGCCACGTGTAAATTGAAATTTCTTTTAATTAAGAAATTATCAATTAAATTCTACATCACCATGTGTAATTGATGACATCATAAATAGATATTTATCTTTAATTAAATTAAAATTAATTTAAAGATAAATAAAAGAGTTTCATCTCTAATTAAATTAAATTAATTATGAGCTAAAT
>JBBYHK010000020.1:5097455-5111907 GCA_038382065.1 Adansonia grandidieri | reverse complement strand
ACCTTGATAGAAGGAATCACCATAGCACAATGGTCGTAGTTAAACAGAAATTAAAGCAACCCAAAATAAATGTTTTGTTTGACCTTCCAAAGCAAATTTAGAAGAAATGATATATATATATACACACACACACACACACACCTTTTGCCATCATATATAAACAAATATATATACAAGCACACGTGCACATATTGGTTTTTAAAGCCAAAATTGCCAAGTGGAATAAAGGTATAGGGACATCAAAACCATTTAACTAATGCAGTTCCTCAATTTTATTTCGTGCAATGCGATCCGTAAACTTGCACAATTGGAGTAATTTGATCGAACATGTAAAGCTGTCTACTAGTTGTCACACTACTAATGCTAATTTGTAAGCCATGTCTACTTCATTATAAAAAATTGCCATTTTTTTTTCTTTTCAATTTTTCTTTTCTTTTCTTCAGGGTTTTATAGCTCTCTTTTCTCACTAATGTCGTCGTAGTCAAAGTTGTAAATCGAGCCATTCAATCACAAAGGACTCTGGAGTCACCATCTACAAGGTGCCCTTATTATTAAACAAATATCGAAGTCCTCACTGTCATCAAAATTACCAAAACCAAATAGCACCATCATATATATCATAACAATTAACCTATAGAAATGATAACAAAATAATGAACCATCTATGGTATACAAAATTTCTGCTCCAGATAGTAGTAACTTCAGCAAATAATAAATTCAAAAGAGTATATCTTAAAAACAATTCCATTGGCACCCAAACCAATTTCAATCAAAATTTTGCAACTTGAAAGCAAGATTATAGACTAAAAGAATGTTTTAGGTTGCACAACAAATTTCTAACAATTTGAAGTGAGAAGACGAATAAAGGCATCCCATAAACTCCTTTCATTTATTGACCAATAAACAGATAAAAAACTACGAAAGCATACAGAAAGAAAAAAAGCACAAGTAAATGCTAACAAAAATGAAATAAACAGGAACGGGGAGAGAGAGAGTCACCACCTGGAGCAGTTCTTCACAGATATTTAGGGTAAGAAACCCAGCTGAGAAAAACTTGCTTGTTAAAAGAAACTGGAACACCGGCAAAACAATTTCATAATACTTCAAGCCTGGAGAAGTCAAATCATCAGCTGGAGAATCTCCCTCACGTTTTGCTTTCGCCGAGGCTAATGGTATAACTTGTTTACAGAGGGCTGGATGTTGTCCCTGAAATAGAACAAGCAAAGCAAAGCCCCACAGAAACTGGTATTCTTCAGATTCCAGTTCAACCATACTGTATCCAGATACAAAGCTGTTTATTGATATATTTTCAGCAGCTGCTTCTGAGTTTCCATTCCTATCAACATTCTTAGGAACTGCATCCAGGGCAAGTGCTTGCAAAATAACTGGCCAAGCTTCTTCCAAACAAGACTGCAGCTTTGATGAGACCAGACGTGATTGAATTGCATCAAGGAATGAATTCCACTATAAGATGTGAGAAAATAAAATGTTCAAAAAGTTATATTTACTATATTTTATACAAGTTTTTCTGTGTGTGTGTGTGTGTATGTAATCTACATCTGTCAAAATTAACAGGTTCACAACCAGTTCAGCTTACGTTTCTTTTGAGATTTAAGTGCAAGCACACACAACAATAGTCCTTCAAAAGCCAGATCCAGTACTTCCCCAGAGCGCTTGAACTTCTTGAAAACAATGGTAATAATGCTTGATACTCATCAGGAACCCCAGCTTGATGTCTCCTCAAGAATGCGTAAGTATAACACTTCAGAGAGGCATGAGCAGCTAGAAGTCTTACCTTGATCTATTTTAAATAGTAAATTGATAAGAGCTTCAACTTTATAAACAGCCATGCCGCAAGCATAAAAAGAAAAAAGAAAAAATTAAAAATTAAAATTAAAAAAAAAAAATAGAGAGGACCTCCACTCTCTACTAGTACTAATAATCTGAGATGGATCTTTTCTAGACAGTGAATTCATCTTTCTGCAACCAGCATACCTTACATGAGACCCATTCCGCAAATGAAGGATAATATAGGTCCTTGAAGTCATCCAGTGGGCGAGATATTAGTGAAAATATACGTTTTACTGCAGCTTGATCACCACTAATTATTCCACTTGTCATTATCTGAAATTGTAACATGTCACCACATCCATATTTACGTTCACAACATCTTTTTGCAAATAATAAAGATACAAATGCTATCACCTTAGTAGCCAGCAGCAGACCTGCCTCCAAAAGACTAGGGCCAGATGATGTGTCCAGTGCAGTGCGAACAGCAGATATTAGTTGTGCCTAAATTTCATAAGGATTTAAATAATTACTAATCCATACAGAACTCATTTGAACATACACAATGCATGATGCAAAAGCACACTGAGATCTGACATCCTTGGAGGAAATACTAATACACAACAACTCCATCAGCTTACTTGATACTGTTCTAGTAGAAAGTGTCCTGGAAGCTCAGGATCAGGAACTGATTCAAACTGAAATACAGAGAGAGACAAAATGGTCAAATAACAGAAACAAATTAACATTGTCCGACATTGAGCATGCCATAACTTATCCCTCAGCTATCCTTAAAATTACAACCCAAATACTCCAAATCAAAAGTTATGAGTTGTAATTGCATCATTGCTACTTTACTTAGTTGGAGACTCTTCAAAAATTAATGCCAAAAAAAACATAGGTTAAGAGAACAAATAACAAGAAAATATCAGTTGTTACAAATAGTACATACTACTTGGTCAGAAAAATAAAATATAGATTAGGAATATTTATAAAGCTTAAACTGTATCAACTTTCTGTCACTAAATATTTATTCAAGAGCTCAAAACTGGTATTTAACATAAGAAAAATACCTGACTAAATGTTAGAACTAGCATTCCCCATACTTACCTTGTCTACAACCAAACTTAGAAGTCGAACACCAATTGGTCGCATGTTTTCAAACTGAATTGTACTTATCTATGAAAAATAACATATAGAAAATAAACTGTAAGCATTTATATAAATTTCATGACTTTTGAGAGACAAGATTTCTACAAGCTATTGATTTTTTATTTAGAACCTGATATGCAACCGATATTAGCTCCTGAACTTGGAGGACCAGCCAATCACCAGAGGCTCGTTCATTTTTAACGTTTCTCCTTGCTAAAGAGAGATCAAAATGAGCAGGATTTTTTCCCACGGCTTCTGGTAGACAACTCAAGCACCTATAAACCAGCAAGTTATTTAACTAAGACTATCTTATTACTGATAAAGACAAAGCCTATCAGCAAAATGACATTTTGTTCAATATTTACATAATTTTGCAGGTTTTATGGGCTTACATGTTCAACTATGGTTTAAAGTTAAGGCTCAGATTACAAAGTTAAAACTTTTTTTCCCCATAGAAATCATATCATTTGGATTCCATGCGGAAAGCAAAGAACTTTAGAAGATATAGTCCACTTCGATAAATTTTATAATTAGATGGCTTAGAGGCAACAGAATAAATTCCATTTTCGATCATTTTAACAAATCCACACAATTATTGATCTCCTAAATACTATATTTTCATTCAACGTAAACATAAACCAACAGGTAGAATAACAAGTGTGCCAGCAGAAATTCTGCAAGCATAAATTGATAAGTGCCTAATTTTACATAAATTATTCCTCTATCTTAATATTTTTCTATTTAATGTTTATCATAAGCATTTATTTTGCGGGATTTAATTGGATGAAAAATACAAAGGAAGCACAATTGGCTAAGTTAGGGAGTTTAGTGTGTTTTGAATACTAGTGAGCTGATCTTGGAGAACGCTAATTACACTAGGAGATGTTGGAAGATAAAGTTTTACTTGGGTTAAAAGTTTGAAAGCTGAAAATTTGTAAAGTTATAGTGGAAGTAATTATCTTTGTAGGCTGATAAGATTGATAAATAAGAGAATTATCTCTTAGATAATTATGCTATTTATCTCTTGGATAAATGAAGAAAATCAACCCATAAATCCAACTTTATGGCTACATTCATCGAGAAAGAAGAATGCACACAACCTCTCAAGAGATCAAGATAAAGATTAGAGATTAATTTCTTTATTTTTATTATGATAAATTAATGTAATTATCCCTAGCTCTAGCTGAATTCTTTTCCTATAAAGACAGAGGGGGGATGAACACTTTTTTAGCAACCTCATTCCTACTCTCTTCCTCTCTCTTTTGTTTCTTGTTTTCTAAACTATGTCTTTCTAAGTTTTTTTGTTTTCCTTTTATTTGATAATAAAAGATTTGCGAGCTTTTGTATTCTTTCATCATGAGAAATAAATGAAGTTGTTTTCAAGCGCCTTTTTTTTTTTTTTTTTTACAAATATCTTTTCTTTTTTTTTTTTTTTTTGATTAAAATGTCATGGTTATATGGTTTTGACTTCTAGGATGCAAACTAGTGGTTTTCTCATATTTAATCTAGAGCTAGTTTAGTTAATCAAAGACGTAATAGTTTGATTAGTTTTACATAAGTAGCAAAAAACTTCAATGAGGATGGTCAAGTTTTCATTTCAAAGGTTATGAAAAAAATATAAGTCTTCCTTAAATAAAGTCAGCTTTTGATTTTGTTAGATTGATTCGGTTAAACTTTCCTAGTTTTTAAAGCTATCTTTTAATTATGTTCTAAAAGCTTCTTTTAGGGTGGTTAAATGATAAGGGTTAATAACAGAGCTTAAATTGGTTAATTAGGAAGTAAGGGAAAGTAAGGAAGTCAATACATGTTTGATTCCATGGCTGATTTATTTTGAAAAAGTGCATAAGAGTTTTTCAATGATTTATGATAGTACATTAGTAAGCAACATCGATTTACTACCAAGTCTTCTTCTCATTGATATCCACTTAAGCTAATTTCAAAGTTGTTTTCATTTTCTTTCCAATAAAAAGCATTGAAAACACCCATTTAATTTTTTTTCTCGGCTAGATTCTACCAATTTTCTTACCACTTCATTTCCTTTTCTTCCTATCCCAAAATCAGTTTTGCACTTCTAAAGGTCCTTGTGGGATACAATCTCTACTTCCCTACATTACAAATCTAAAATCAAGCTAAAGGAAGTGAGCATTATAAACGGCTAGCATCAACAACTACCATAAATATTTTGAGAGCTAGGTATCTTTCAAATGCGTTGCCTGGATATATTGTTTTGAACATTTAGAAGAGAGAAATGCATGCCAACAGCTGTGAGGTCTGTTGGTACAGTGTTTAACTCTTAGGATTCAATCCCTTGCAGTCTCCTCAACTAATTAAAAAAAATAAAGGCAGTACGAAAAAACAAGCAGAAATAAAACTAGATCAGTTACTTGGTTCAAATAACATTGACAATCAGAGAAACGTAACAGGGAAAAAAGTTTAGCAAAATATAAAGATAAAGAAGCATCACATACTCAGCAGCAAAAACTCTGGTTCGGTATCTGAGGTGCTTATCTCTATTACGACCAACAACAGAAGCTTCAAATGCATGACCTTCAACTGACATGTTCTTAGAGTCAGAGACCATGTTTTCATCATCATCTCCAAAATTTAATCTTGAGTCACCATCTGGACCACTAGTAGAATCATTTCTGGAACAAATCTCAGCAGATGCTCTTGTTGACATAGCAAGGACCTGAGCAAAGTAGGATAATGAATTCTTCTGCTACTTTATGCAAATAACACCAAAAAAGAACAACATAATGTGTGAACAACTCAACAATTCATACACCAAAGAAATAGCAATCATTCATCGTCACAAACTTTTTGCAAACACCATTCCACATAACGAAATAACACAAAGATAGCATATACATGCAAGACAAGTTTTTCTTCTTCACCTTTTTCAACTAACATCCAACTCATTATTCCATGACCAGCGTCTTTAAAGTTGGCTGCAAGACTCACACAGAGTAAAAAGATTTCATTTTGTTTTTCTCTTTTTCCAAAAGGGACCACATAACTCGTGATACCAGAAATTCCTCCCACAAGAAAGTGATACCACATTGGAATAAAGAATTTTCGGGCCCTAAGAAATATATGACCAGGTGCCCCGCATATCATAAAAACAAGCTATTTTACACCCTTCCAACTTGGTTTAAAAGCCCCAATTGCCTGAAATAACTGAAGACAAAAGTGAGAGTTCATCTTACTGTCAATTTTAACTCTCCTTTTTTACAATTTAATAAAACAAAATCACTAATGGGCACAAGGACGAGCCAAGTACAAGGTATATTTCTACCATATATAGAACAATAAATTCTAATGTACCACATAACACCAATGACCATTGCCCATAAACCCTTTCAAGCCATGATACCCTTTTTACTAAGCCCATTAACACCCAAGAGATACTGACATCACGAAAATCATACAACCAAATCTTTTTTGCCCAAGAGCAACTTAAAGATGGCGAGGGACAGATTTAGCTGCAGCCTTACACAGAAAGCAACTATTAGGAAGAATTTCTCCCCTTTTTGAAGTTTATCAATGGTCAAAATTCTTAAAAATGCTTCTCATGCAAAAAAGGCCAACTACAAACTGCTTTCAAGGAAATTTTCTCCATTCTCTTAAATTCTCCCCATCAATTCATATAGAAGACTTTCAACCTCAAAGAATCCTCCACTGCAAAGTCTTCCATCCTTCTAGGGCATATCCTCAAGAAAAAGAGCCCCACACCTTCTTGCAGAGCAAGTGAAAAGAAGCCAGAAAAAGCCTCCAGTTCCCAACCATCTGTGTTTCTCAAGAAATGCACACTTTACGCCAGCCTACCATTAAACTTATAGATCAAGAGCACAAAAAAGGGCCCTTATCTTCTTGACAAATGATCTGAGGCCATCAGATTGTCGATCTTCCTAACACTTAATCAGAAGCAATCAGATAGCCGAATTTTCAAAAAGTATCGAAGAAAGAGAGCTGCAATTTTCAACTGGGACAACAATTGACAAATGAACAAGGACAACCTCAGTTTAGATTATGCTCACAATTTGACAGCTACCATATAAAATCAAGTAACTGCTAACTCATGTATGAGCGTAGCAGTTCTATTTTCCCTTTCTAGCCATCCCACTACCATAATCATTTTTTCCAAATTCATTGAACAATTTGTACTAAATTCACAATAGCACCAGCTATTTAAAAACTAACTTATATTACGACTCTTACAAGCAATTAAATGTAAATACAGAAACCAAGTACAATGCGTACCACTATTACAACAGAGTGCCCTGAGCTCAGCACGGCAAAAACACATAATATGTCTACGACATGATATAGACATGGCGACACAAATTTCTTAGAAGAAAAAAAGGATACGGGTACAGCAGGACATGGCAATGAAAAATCTTTTTTATAAAAATACTTCATATAAATGAAAATATTGATATTCTTATTAATATATAATCAAATTATAACAATTTAAATTAAGATTTTCACAAATTAAAAATATTAACAAATTTTATTATCTTTTATCAAGTGAAGCAAATTCAATTAAATTAATTAAATTTTTTATTATTTAATTTTAATCAAATTAAGTTTGATGCTAGTGAAAACATATACACATTTAATTAAAAAAGTATAACATATATATTAAAGTAAAAATAATAAAAAAATGGTAAAACCACATGAATTCCCATTTTCTCCCGATCCCCCCAGCTTCTTTCTCTTTGTTCCCTTTCCTTTTCCCTTTCAATCATCTCTTGTTTCTTTTTCAAAAACAACCGTCTTCCCTTTCCCTTTCTCTTCATCCTTCTTGTGTGATTCGGCATCAGTGTTAGTAAACAAAGCTTAATCCTGCTTCTTCCTTCTAAGATTTTACCAATTGATTGTAGATTTGTAGTTAGTTTTGTCTGCGCTCTTTCTTCTTTGTTGGAACTCCCTGGGGGCAAGAAAAACAATTCTTTCATCTGGTATCCATCAGCATCACTTTCGAGACACTCGTGTCCGATTTAATTTTAATTTTTTTGGTGCGTCTTACAGGTATCCCGCCGTGTCCATGGCATGTCTGTGTTGGACACTCGTATGACACCGATAAGAGGGGTTTCCCCAATGTCGGTGCTTCATAGGCCTTGAGCATATTTCTCATCCAACAGTGTAGGCAAATTTATTTATGCATACATATACACACAAAAAGAGATGCTATTAGTATGAAACCACAATGTTTAGCCAGAGATAGCACCAAGAGAATTTGGAGGAGCGACGCCAATAGGATAAAACTCAAAAATGGCCTTCAGAATACAACTACAACCAGTCCCAAATTACCAATCCCAAATTACCAAACACCATCTATCCATCCATTGATATAAGTCACTCCTGTAAGTTTGCAACGTATATTATCATCTCAATGAAAAAAATGAATTTCCTCCATACCAAGTTTTCCTGAATAACAGGAGAAAGGACCAAAATTGCATAATAGCACTAATCTAGTCCCTCACATCAGGAAACCAGAAGAATTTGCTGAGCTTCTTTGTAACTACTTAATAGATCAGTGATTGAATAGGTTTACTATCGTTCATCCCAAGCATAGTCAAGAATCCTATTAAGTTCTTCTGTATTTACAGTTTTATGAAGAGGGAAGTGATGAAATTGAAATCCGAGGAGAAGGAGAGAGAGAGAGAGAGAGAGAGAGGTGATGAAATTGTCCAAAAAATAAAATAAAAGCAAAAAAAAAAAAAAACAAAATGACAGAAGAAAAGGACATTACCAAGGTATTAATTAACTTTACCAAGATAACCAAATCCATTTACTGGCTAACTCAAGGCATCCAACTTCAAATGATAATATGGCACCTTTTCCTTACACATTTTCAAGATCCATATCGACATCCAAGAAAAACCTTCCAAAAGAATAAAGTACTCTAAAGAGGATCTCACAAGCGTCATATGTATTCATATCTTAGATAATAGATATAGAATTTGAAATGCTATTAGCTCAGTTATTATAAGAAGAAAATTAAACAAGCGTATAAAAGTCCCAGTCAGCGTTGATAAAATTATAAACATAAATGGTTTAAAAAATACCAGCTAAAATGAATAGAAAAATATGGCAAGCATCCTTCTGTAACCAGAAAAACATCCCTTTGACCTTTAACATGGAGAGCAACCACAACATTTCGTTCTATATCAGAAGATATTACCGAAGCAGAGAAGTATTGCATCAATTAAACACAGAATTCAAATTGGGCTGATATGGCAAAACATCCGGAAGTGCAAAGAACTCACCATGTTACGACAAATCGATATCCAACGAGATGGATTTGAAGGGCAAGACACATAAAGCAGTCGCATGATTGTGCCACGGATTAAATTCCCTATCCTACAGAAATAGAAAGAAAATTATAAAAAGAAATGAATGAAGCAGCTCAAAGACTAAGCCTTAAAGAAAAATACCACGTTACAACGGCATTGAAACCAACTATTCTCCCCTCCACCCCCGCCCTCTTTTATTTTCTTGTTGCTTTGTCAAAAACCATGAATAAATGAATGACATGACCATAGATGCTCACACGCATGCTCATGCACAGAACACAACAAATAAGTAGAAAATCTGTCTATTCCAAGCAAAAGCAGAAATTTCAACCAGCTCATCAACACAGCTTTAAATTGAGAGTCATACTATCACCTTATATCTGAGAGAGAGAGAGAGAGAGAGGAAAAAAATATTTGTTAAGAAGGAAAGGAAAAAGAGGGAGGAATGTTTGTTGCCTCCTGTTGCAAGGATAACTCGTCAAAAACCAACATCTACATGACATTATGACTGATAGTGGTACTTTAACCTTATAAGAAAATTAAAAAATTGAATTGAATCAACATTTATAAGTTTCCAAGGGATTCCTTTGGATGAATTAGTAGGTTTTGTTAACATGATGATCTAGGGACCTTGGTGATCTAATTACTGCAATAATCTTGCCACCGGTGGCGATCGAAGATCACCACATTTAGAAATTAGAATCAGAATTTGCTGTTACATGAAAGCGAGACATCATTTACTACAATATACAATATATATATATATATATATCTTATTATATTAGTATTCCAGCAACAATCTCTAAAATTCTAATATCTCATTTCTTAGTTAAGGCTAAATATGCAATCAGCCAATATGGAAAAACTATATACGAGTAGATTTCACAAAATAACTTTTAACATTCTTAAAATAAAACTAGGGAAAAGAACTCTAATTTAAAGGATAAAATACATTAATAATACTTCATCCCCATCATTTTCATTGTCAATGTTTAACTAGGCATGCAGACTAAGAAAAAATAATTAGTGTATTTTACATTAAAAAGTTAAAATTTTCTTTACAATACTGACCTCCAATAGTTTTTGGTACCAAAAAGTTGGAAACATGGAAATTGATGTGGAATGTAAAAACCAAAAAAGACCAAAGTATGAAATTTTAAGACATTGGATAAACAAAAGATGTACAAATGACATGGGAACGAGGGAGTAGTGAATAAGCTAAAAGTATTAACTATAAACAAAAATAAATAAATAAAGTGGGAAGGAGTGTTTAACGTACCTAAAGGTACATTAGAAAGTAAAATTGTTTTGAAAGGGAAAGAGTTTAGAACGTAAAAATAACTAAAACTTTAGGATGGAAGTACACTTTTTAAGCACATATTAGAAGGTAAAATGGTTGATAAATCAATTTCACAGATCAACACAACTTCCGTGAAAAGTTTTCCCTAGATCGCATATCAAGGCAAACACCTAAACAATC
The DNA here is from genome assembly GCA_038382065.1 of Adansonia grandidieri. Taxonomy (NCBI): domain Eukaryota; kingdom Viridiplantae; phylum Streptophyta; class Magnoliopsida; order Malvales; family Malvaceae; genus Adansonia; species Adansonia grandidieri. The sequence continues at coordinate 5,101,188 of JBBYHK010000020.1, read as the reverse complement.
TTGGTCATCTAAGATCATCGTCACGTAGAATCACCAAGTTCCTATCAAATATGGTGATCTTATCACCAATTCTAGGTCACCTTGAAATTTGGTATGATCACCTCATACCAAAGATCTCAGACCACAAAAGGGAAATTAAAAATCACTGGCTAGATCATTTCTACCAATGTTGTTCTCTTTTCTCTTCCATATATGGCTCTCCTATTCATTTGGTATGATCACCTCATACCAAAGATCTCAGACCACAAAAGGGAAATTAAAAATCACTGGCTAGATCATTTCTACCAATGTTCTCTTTTCTCTTCCATATATGGCTCTCCTATTCATTTTGCTACTGCAAGAGAAAAACTAGTTCAAGCAAATTCATTGGTTATTTACAATGATATGCACAATACATTCTCGGTCTCATAGCATGTATTAAGAAAATATATCTTGAAAGAAGAAAAGATGCATTGATTCAGGAAGCAAAATAACATGGAAATTTCATTAATAAAAGTGATAATGAGAACCAACAGTAACTTTGCTAATGGAAGACATCTAACATATAAAGTGAGAATATATATCAAGAAGTTGAAAATGAGTCCAACTCATTCCAAATATGTAGAAAGAAGATCGACTCAGCAAGAAACCAACGTAACCTATCCCGTTAGACAAAACGTATATTCAACAAACATGGACAACTTAAATCATTTTTAACACAATAAATACATGTAAAAGTAGATAGAGAAAAAAAAATTGTAATAGCATGTTGAGAATACTAACAAAGAATATTAAAACAAGGAAATAAACGTGTTACAAACATAAGAAAAGAATAGGCTCTACCATTCATGCCATTTCAAAATTCTGATAGTCAAACCAAATTAATATTTAAATGGGTATCCTTGACATACTCTGAATCAGTTTCTTCATCTAGCATTTGAAACAGATTATCTTCAATTTGTTCATCAATGATGGAAACCTGCAAAGGATACCACGAATATGAGATTTCAAAAAGAGAGAGAGAGAGAGAGAGGAGGCACTAGCAAATGGAAATATAAAAACAGAGACACAAGACTTCACTACTCACAGGGTCCTTCTCAATGAGATGTCGTAGAGTAGAGACAGCAAGATGCCTTAACGTACGCTGTTTCAAAGAAAACCTGCTTTTAGTAGCAGATTGGACAAAAACATAAGCTATTCCTTGAGAACTCTCAAAGTAAAGAGGAAAGAACCTGTCTTGATGAAAGAGTCAGCAGAAGAGTTTGCACATGGGAGTGCACTGAAGCAGCATGTGGAGCAAAAAGGACAAGCTGTTGTGTAAAACGAACACTCCTGCAAGATTAATAGGTTATTAATTATCTCCACTGCAAAAACAGAGCATAAAATTCTGCCAAATATATAAATCAACCCAAGCAACGGTTGCACAGTAGAAAAACTGAAAAAGCAAACATAGAAATCAGGATATACTCAAGTAATGTAGCTGTTTCTTCTGAGGAACCAATCTCTGCAATAACAGACTGGAAAAAAAAAAAAAAAAAGTCATATGTTCATAATAAGTTCGAGATAAAATGAAGGATTGCAAAATATGTACTGATCTAATTCATGTATACAGTAATCTATCAAAACTAAATCCTATCAAAAGGGAATTTCAGAGATGAAAATACCTTGCAGCGTGAAAAGAAAATGCTGCCAGGGGCAAGCTCAGGACCAAGAACAGCAACGATTGCATTTATAAGACGTCCCACACCTTGTTGGAGGTCAACCCTTCCATTCTCTTCAGACAACAAAATCTCCAAAGCAAGGCCAAGTGTTGCCTGCAAATCAAGAGGGAAAGCTAAGAATGTGAGAAGCGCGAGAAAAGTTGTGAATCAATGAAAATATCTGCCTAAACTCTACTGCAAATCATCTAAGTTAAAACCAATAGCCAATAGCCAACACGTGGAGAGACCAAATCTGACTTTAAATTTAACCAATTTGGGATGACACACCTTAACACTTCCCTTCATTTCTAGTCTGACACTAAAAACTGAAACTAATGGATTTAACTAGTGTAGAAAAAATAGGGGCAACAAACAACCTAAAACAAGGTGCACATCTTGACACAGTAACCTTTTTCTAGCAATTAGTCAATTTCTCCGTTATTTTTTCCTCGCAAGTCAAAAAGCCTTTGTGATGAAATTTTCAAAGTGAGATGCATTGTATTAACTCCAAGAGACAAGCATTGAAGAAATTTCATTGCTTCAATTAAAATGTATGCAAAATATAGTTTAAGACGTTACCTTATGCCATGGCTTTCAACAAATATTACCACACCTAACTCTACGATATCTCATAAACTAACAGGTAAAAGACAGTCCAAACCACACAGGCTCCCACCAATATCTACTTTCAGCGGTCAGTCAAGTCAAGAGTCATGGATTTGATTACCTGGACATGAGACACAAAGGACAAACCAGCAGCTTCAATAGTCAAAAGAAGTCCATGCAAAGACCAGATCTGTAAGCCGGGGATTGAACTTTTAGCCAGCAAAGAAATTGAGCTTACAGTCGTAGGCACTAAAGTTGAAAGTGCCATCCCTCCAGCACTGCAACAAAGATAAAAAATTGAGTAAGAACATAATCCCCTATATATTTAAGATATTGCAAACTACCACATAAACCATCATCGAAGATAATAAAAAATAGTTAAAAAAAAAAAAAAGGATTAACAAGCATCTAGCCATCACATTGTATTTAAAATTCAGCATGGAAACAACTGAGAAATGTAGCAATATCCCATGGGATGATTAATGAAGGATACCACTTCAAACAAGAAATGAAAAACTAAAACAGCTTTTAACAAGCTAAACCACAGATAATGCAAATCATTAAATGGTTTTATTACAAGCAAAAAAAATTTATGAACTTGAACCATTATGCAAAAATCAAATCACTAATTCTCACTGTATAAGTAGCAACAGTTGACAAGGTTAAGCCGTGAACCTTGGTTTATGCATCCATTAAATACCAACACTACCGGAAAAGGTTTTGTGCAATGCATTGTAACTCCTTTATGCCCAAACAGAAACACTTACTTTGGATTCAATAGGAACCTTAAATCTATTACTGATATTTAATAAATTTGAAGTTAGGCCATACAATGCAGAGCCACTAGACTTAACCAAATTGACATCAAGAAATCAAGCAAATTAGGATTATTAAAATTAATGACTAACGGAGGTTTTTGCAACATAAAACAATTTAAAATCACTGTTAGGGACTCAATTGAGCAGGAAAAAAAAAAACTGCAAAAAATCATGAATGTATCCAAGAATTATTGGTGGAGCAGAGACAAAAAATAATAATAATAATAATAATAATAATAATGGGGCCAAATGTGGAATTTACACTTGAAAACAAGAGTTACTACCAATCGAATGAGACAAATCAACCCTAAAACAACAAGTTTGCCTTCCCTCAAATTCAAGTCACATTCAACCCCTTGTGCATAAGTTGGGATCTCATCCAGATCGAATTTTGTAATCCCAAAAATTTCTGGTAGACAGTCTCAAAATTTTGAAAGAAACAAAAAATGTATTAGGTTAGGTATATGCAGATTTCCAGATTTCTGCAGATTTCCAGATCTGCAGATTTCCAAATTTCTGCTATCTGTAGAATTACTGATTTCCAGATTTCCTTATTTTCTAGATATCCTTAAATTATGGGATTATGATTATGAGGAAATTCTGGTTTAATTATTTTGATTTGTAATTGAT
>JBBYHK010000020.1:5086773-5097355 GCA_038382065.1 Adansonia grandidieri | reverse complement strand
ATGATTATGAGGAAATTCTGGTTTAATTATTTTGATTTGTAATTGATTTGTAATTACTCTAGTTACCTAGAATAGTCATAGTTTTGGCTGTATATATACCAGTGTTTTCAAAATAGATGTACAAGGAAAAAAACAACCATTCTCTCCATTCTATTCTAAACTCTCTAATCCATTCTTTCTAGTCTATCTAATCCATTCTTTACCGAGATTTCAACAGTATAAAAGTTTAAATTTTATACTCTTTAAATTAGATCCATGGACTCCTTCAGGATTTCACTTTGAGTCCACCGCTCAGTGCCCACTTCTGTTAAAAAAACTTTTTGTGGACAATAAATTTAATGTTAAATAAATTAATCTTCCACCTATCTTCACTTTTCAGCAAAAGAACTTAGACACAAAAACACTAATTTGCGATCAAAATGATACGAAGCATATTGTTCAAAAATCCCTAGAAATCAGGGATTGAATTTCCTAATTTCTGAGTAAATATGAGCTGTAATTTACTGTTTTTAGGAACTGATTTTAGAGCAAATTTTTAGGAGAGTTATAGGAGCACATCATGTGATTTCATTTTCATTTCTTAACCCAGGTTGTACACTATAAATTTGTACTTTTTCATTTCTCAGTACAAGCAAGAAAGCATTCAGCTTTTCTTTCACATAAGAACATAGTTTGAATGGGACAAAGTTCTACTACAGATGCAAAGAACTAAGGCAAAAAATTTTGATATTTCACCTGTGATGAATACATCCAAGCGAAAGAGCGATTGAGCCAGCATAATTAGAATCTGTTATACCATTTAGCTCTCCAAGTAACAATCGAGTCTGAATATCATCAAAAGTAAACAAATCAATTGCTTAATTACTGACATCCTATTACTTCATTCAAGCCAAATCAAGTCAAATTAAATAGAACAATTCAAAGACTCATATAATTTTGGCAACTGTAAGCATTAAGTGTCAATAAAGTCATATGCTTTCTTTATTGGGCAAAAACAAAACTCAAATGTGTTTTTCCCATTATCTCACAAGCCTAATTTTAACGAAAGAATACAGCAAAACAAGGCAAGAAAATCGCAAGAACCGACCATCCTAGCTGTAAAGATATCATTTCCGAGGCGAGCTAAAAGACCAAGACCCTCTGATGCTGCCCTACGTTGTGATGCACAAATGTCCCCCTCGATTAGTATACCCTATCAATCAAAACAAGGCACAACAAGATGGAACTAATGCTCAGCTATGAAATAAAAATCGGTATTTCTGAAAACAGATACATACCTTAAAAATAGCTTGAGCCAAATTTAATGTCTCTAACTCCAATGATTGTGGACGTAATGCGAGCAAAGCCTGAGATTAATTAATATATCTATATCTAAGGTTACATCCCCACAGTTTTTTCTACACATAACATACAAGGATAGCAAGCACCTTTAACCCAGCAAGTAACCCCACACATATATTGGTTATGCTTGCAGCAAGCCATGGTTGCTTTTTCCCGGCTTTTAGACACTGCTCCATCATTCCAAGAAGTGACAGCATACCACTGCTATTCTGCCATTTTGACAGTCCAACTTATGCTTAAGTATTTTGGAGAACCAAGGTTTTAAGTGAAGCAAATAAAATAAAACACAAAAAAATGCTGAAACATAGAAAAGTAAACACCAAACAACATAGTATAATCTTACCTGAGCAGCAAATATGATTCCAAAGCAGAGAAGCATTTGATTCACCAACATCTTGTTTATAGTCTCCGGCTATACAAATTTTTAATTTAAAAAAAAAAAAGAACAAAAACAAAAAACAGAAAAAAAAAATGTTAGCAAGACCTAAATCATTGAGCAAAAAGGTTGGCCATCTTAAGGAAACATAAAAGATTAGCCTGAAAACAAAATTGCGTTCACATAAGCATGATTCATAAGTTATATTCAAAAAGATAGACATACAGGTTGCATAAGTAAGAGAAAAAATTTTCTGCTGCATAGTTGGAAAATCAAAGCAGGGAGGAGGTTTAAGAGAGTGCAGATTTCCAATGCAAAAGAAAGTCTGAAGGACTAGTAAATTCTTCTGAAGATCCAGCAATGGGTGTTGTTTTCAGCTTAAATCCAACCATTCTATTAATTAAAGAGCATCCCAGAAAACTTCAACAAGTATCAGTAGATGTCATAATAAGATTTCCAAAAAGAAAGAATGAAGATGTTAAAATTAAGGTATCATACAAGAAGGAAGGACAAAGGGTATGCACTGAAGTTTGCAGACCATAGTAATATATGTGCTAAGAATCTTCACCATGTGTATCAAAAACAGAAGATCACAGCAGATAGAAACAAAGGATACAGAGGAACGCATTGCATACTTTCTATATTACTATCAAAATGATCCTAGCACTCAATCCAGCTCTCCGTACTCAAAGCTGAGGCCCAAAAATTAACTAATTACCTGAGGAAAACTCGAAAATTCATTATCCCATACACAAGGCATGAGCCCATCCTTTCCACCTTGAAAAGCACGAAGTTCATCTTCAAACCAGTCCCTAAGAAAAGACAATGAACAAGGAGGAAGACTCTTAAATTTTCTAATTGAAGAAATAAACTCAACTCAAAAAAAATGCTAAAGTTAAAGATAAATACAAAATTACATTTCTTGAGCTAGATAAAACGTTGAAAGGATTATATGAAGCTTAACCAACAGATACTACAAAATCCAAAAAAAGTTTTCAAGAAAAGAAAAAATTCAGACACCTTCCAGGAATCCAAGGGCCCAAACATGCATCTCTTTTGTCTAACAGGAACATCAAGCATGAGCTTTCCTCACACCCAGAAGCATTTCTTGGTCATAGAACAAAAGCAAACAGCCAAATCAATCATTCATGTTTTCATCAGAAAACGATATCTAAAATTTTCATCATTTAAAAAAGAAAAAGGTGAAAAAATGGAGTAAAAATAAGTTAAATGACATAATAGATGAGTGATAAGTACCTATAGGGAATTGTGCATAATTGAATAATCTGAGGATGGTCACTCTTATAGGCCATAGGATCGGGGAGGGATTGATAGGCCATTAATGTTCTGATGACGAATATGTCCCTTGCAGGCTTAATATTTGGTTGTTCTTTGGCTGCCAACAGAGAGATATAGGACAAAGCCCTGCTTTGCAATGCATGTTAAATTTTTTTCTACATGCATGGTTGTGCAGTACCACTCCAATTCAATACTATAATAATATGCTACACTAGAATCAGATAGACAGGGGGATGAAGGGTTTGTTCGATAAAAAGTAGCATATTAGGCCATACCTATTGAGATATAGAATCACCGGTTGAAGTAAAATCCCACTAATTGTCAAATTGGATGAAACAAAGCATCGTACAAACGATGTAAGTGCATCAATTGCAGCAGACCACACACTAGAAAAGGAAGGGGAGAAAAATATTATGACTAATCATGCATTAAGTTATCCATAGCAAAAACCATAATAATACACCTCCCAATTAAAAAAAGAAAAATCTATCATTTAAGAATAGTTGAACGAATACAATTTTCATTCAAAAAAGAAAAACAAAACAAAAAGAAGGAAAAGAGAGACTCAGTTAATCCTGAACAAATGACATGTTGAAATTAATTTCATTCAGATTTTTTAGGAGAAAACAGGTGATGGAACAACAAGAAATTTCATAACCCTGCCAAGTTGATTCAGTTCCATTTCTTTCTTTCCTTTTAATTGTTAAATTTTGAATGGGCATCCAACCTAAAACTAATTGGCAATAGGTGGAGAGGCCTTAGTTATATTTATGCGCCCCGGTAGATAAGAAAATATTGGACCTGACACAAACACAAAACGGAAAAAAAAAAAAATACTAAAACACGATACAAAACACAATAGATATGAAAAATAACACTAACACGGCATAATATACAAACATGTCAAAATCTATGTAAGACAAATTATTAACTTGTCAAAATTTATATGAATATATAACAACTTAAACACGATTATGACATGTAAAAATACACAAACATGGCATAGATATACAAATTGCCAAGTCCCCATGGATACCCCAAATTTAACAGACATGGGATTTCTTTCTATCACCACTTCAATTATACCTCTCACATGTACGAATAATGAACCTATCACATCACTTGAACTTCACAAGTAGGTATAACAGGCCTATACTGCCGAATGAACTTCACATCGTTGGTGTAACAAACCTTTCACAAAGGGGCCAACGAGCAACACTTGCTCCAATGCCATGTTAACTTTTAAGATGGTCATCCAGCCTAAACCAAAAGACTAGTGGAAAAGCACTTATTATATTTATGTTCCAAGATACCCCAAGTTAACTGATAAGAGATTTCTTTTCATCACCACTTCCATACTCTCCCTCACGTATAGAGGCAGAACACCTATCACATGACACAATATTCACGCTTAGGCATAATAAGCCCATCAATGTTCGCATTGAAATAGGGCAATGCCTACTCTAATACCATGTTAAATTTTAGAATGGGCATCCAACCTAAAGCCAATTAGTAATGGTTGAGTGGCTTTTGTTATATTACGAGCCTAGGATAACCCCAATTTAACAAACGTGGGAATTTCTTTCTATCACCAATTCAATATTAACATCAATTTGATGTGTCCCATGAAGGCTGCCGATGACGAGTTTGACGACAGGCAGTGAGCCCAAAGTTAAGGGTGAACAAAACCAAAACAAGAAGTAAAATCTCATAAGCTCAAAGGAAAAGGAAGAGCTAGTTTTGAGAGAGATGGCAAAGTTTCAAGTAAGTGTCAAAACCTAATAGTATAAAGACTCTTAAAATTGACGATACTTCAAATTAGATCCAAATAGTAACTACTTGTCTGATTAATCTAGACAAGGTAAGGTAAGAAAGGCTTTAGTGTAAATCTAACCTAAAACTATCCAACTAGAGGCAGCCATACACAACGTCTATGCTCACAGTTCAAAGCACATACTGTTCTCAAAGAAGTGCTAATGTCATATGGTTAACAATCATAATGGCTATAGTTTCTTCCAAATTTAACGTTCTAGTCTCCTTTAAATGTCACAAAATAATGATCAGTTTTCTTTTTGGACATCAAATTTTGTAACTTATGGTTTTATTTTCTTTTCACTTTTTTAATTTTTCTAGGCATTTAAAGATTAAATATATCCATACTATTATAGAAAATCATGAAATTCGAAATGTAAAAGAAAAAAGTAAATAATTATTTCCCAAAAATATGTGCCAAAGTCAAAAAATAAAATAAAATCTATTAGGGACAAAATAATGAAGCGTATTGCAACAAAAACATACAAGTGGTACAAAATAAATTTATAACTTTTATTCAATGATACTCTGACAGGCTACCATAGGTAAATCTAGTTTAGCATCAAACCATTGGGAGTAGTAATCTATAATATAATAAAAGCACGAATCTAGAAAATCTTTTGAACTGAAAAAAAAATAATCCGTGTTAATCACAGTATTACTAAGCTGCCATTATAAATATTTTTTTATTATTGATAAGATTTATCTATTTTATAACAAAAAAGTCTTTTTTTTTGTCATAAAGGGTTATATAGAATTATTTTATCTTAAAAGTTCTTATTTATGCTACCATTAAACAATAAATCAATTTATTTGATATAAACAAATAAGGTTAAAATTCAAATTATTTTTTTATCTTAATCATTAATTTTATATTAATATTAAAAATAATAAATTTATAATAATTTAATATAATTTACACATAAAACAAACTTTCCAAGATCCAAATTTCAGTTAATATACACTTTATAAATTTTATTTATTATTTAAATATAAAATTATTATTTAAAAAATAAATAATTAAATGAGCATTCACATGCGAACACATGTGGTAACAAATACTGGTACATGATAAAAAGCCATGACAGATAAGTATAAGAGTCCTAACTAATCATAGCAAACAAATAAGCTATAGAATAACACACTTATAAACTTACTGAATCCTAGATTGTAGATCTCCACTTTGTCTAATTACATCTTCAGGGTTGCCACTGAAAAGGTCAGCCCACAAGGAAAGAATATCAAAGACCTGATCCTCAAGCTCCTGCATGCATCAAAAATAACTTCATAAGATACAAACAATGATTACAGAAAATGATAAATACTCTTATACAGAAAAAAAAAATGAAAAGCAAAGAAAATGACCAGCCTAGAAATAACTATATACCTCCTCCAGCATGGAAGATAGTAATGACGATAAGAGTAACCACCCAGCTTCTTCTTCCACCTTGGCACTAACAGCATTTCTACTAGATTCTATCAGCAATTTCTTTGAAACTTCAAGAATTGACTTGGGCAATCTAAGAACAATAGCATATAAGTTTACTTCCAAGTTAATTTAAACCAAAAGAGTCAATAGATTATTTTTTACAAATGCCACAAGAAGCATAACTTGAGAATTTTGGAACACAGAGAAAGTATACTGCCATAAAAGAGCATTACCTGGCAGGATAACCAAGAGGTAATTTTCGTGAAATGGAAACTAAAGCAGCCAAAACTGTTGCTTGCCCATGCAAAGAATCAAGCTCATCTTGCAAATTGCTTCCCTGGACAGAATGGACTAAAATATTAATAAAACACATTTTAAAATGATCCCCAAAAAAATTTGAAACTGAAAAGAAAATAAAAAAAAGTGACAATAACACTATAGCCCCATTTAGATAGGCAGTGAATGCAGCTCCCACCACACAAGCCCCTTAAACAGGGGTATGCCCTTACTGACTGCCTAATCATGTAAGTGCTTAAGGTCAGTTTTTTTTTATATCCACTAAGTTAAGCTACAAGATCGGAATCAGAGTTCAAACCACTTCCTTCCATTAAGGAGTTCAGGCATAGACTAATTAGTAAGTCAGCTCAAAGGTAGTCAAGCAGAAGATAGTAAAGACTTGCTTATAAGAAATACAATCAAGAAGGGCATGAAAAGGAAAGATCAAATAGGCTCTTGCAAGAGGAGTTAATCTATGGAGTAACAATACTTCTCCGATCTGGTCTAATTCAATCCACATCAAATGCTTTCGTTGATAGGTTTTATTCTAGGACTGTTTCTACTCAAAGGGAAGTCTTATCTTCACTTCACCATATCATATACTATTATTCCTATTACTATCACCATTATACCATATCAGTAAGCATTGCATCTACTTACTCCAATTTCCCCATCATTGGAGTGAACACTACTACGGACTAGATAAGGCTGGAGACAATTTACATGATTATGACTCTCTCAAGCAATAATGATGAGCACTTATTATTGTCCGAGCAAGAAAAAGGAGGAGAAATGTGTGGGCAATTTTTGTACAAAAGAGAGCGGGAAGCAAGTTAGCTAATAGCATCCACCCTTTTCCCTTTTCCATAAATAAAATTATAATTTTTGATGACAGCCTTTTCCACATAAAAAGGGAATCTTTTGTTATAGTAGAGGAAGAACTAATGTGGATTGTTAAAGAATCAAAGTCAATTTGCTTTATAAAAATAAGATATCAATGAACTTATATGAAATGTTTCACGGAATTTAGCCAATTGTCCTAATCATGGGATATCATTTAGAAATGGGAAACCATTTTATCAAAAGATTTCATGCAATTATTTGAAATATGGAATGACAATCATCCACTTTGGTTCATTGAACAAAAATGGTGATAGTTCTCCTCTATTGATGAAGAATTTCGGCTTTTGAGAGTATAATGATAATCCAATAAGAAAGGTTTCAATTTTTTCAATAAACAATTGAAGACACATATTGGTTCTGACAACAGATTAAGAATTTCGGTATTTTAGTAAGTATTATGATCATCCAATAAAAAAGGTGTCAATTTTTTATTATGAATGATTTGAAGACCTATTGGCTCTAACAACTGATTGCAAAACATAAATAAATCAACTATGAGCAAATAGAGAAACAAAACAGGTAGAAGAGGAAAAGAATGAATATGTTGAAGAAAACTAGTAACTTGAAGTTGGTTGAAGGATAGCATCGCCCCCCAATTTTCTTAAGAATAAAATGTCCTATCATTAAAGTAAGGGCATTAAAAAACAGCTTACAAAAAGTTGCAAAATGGAAAGAGAAAAACACTTCTCTTTTCTCGTAAAAGTAAATAATTTACACTCGTTAGTCATCTAATATTATTTCTAATAGACAGGGCTGCAATTTATCACTGTTTTATTATTATTATTATTATTATTATTGTTGTTGTTGTATTTTTCATCAAGAAAAGATTTTAGGCATTGCGCAAATATTTCCCTTCCCCTCCCTAACATGATGGTGACTTACAAATTAGATTAGGTAGAACCACCAAGAGCAAGAGTTTTCTCTTGTTGCTTAATTAGAGAAAAAGAAAGAACTGCAGTGTGCAGACACAAAATAAAAAAGGATGAGAGTGAAGAACGAAGAAGATGACAGAAATGGAAAGGAAGCCAAGAAGCTTAGAGTTAGCTGGCAGAAGTACCATTATATAATTGAACTCTGTAAACACCTTATTAGAGACAAGAAGTGAGGATAATTTTTTTCCACAATAAGTTGAGGTACTTGCCAACCTTCTGATATGATGCACAAGAACACTCAGTAATAACTAAAAGAAATAGAGCAATAAATAAAAGAAGAAAACAAATGCTAGCATGACATCATGCTATGGTAAACTGATATTTTATTTATGGTCCTAACACCATGCAGCAACCTTATTAGTTGTCATCAATTTAAGTCGCAATTTAAAAAACAAAGGAGGTTAAATCATTTCAATTCCATTTTTTTTCTTTCAGTTGCAATTATCAAGGTTTTACAACAAATAATTAATCCTGAATGTCATGGATACCTTAAACCAAAAGAGAAACACATAGCTAGTAGACACCAACAAACCTAACATTTAAAGAATTAAATGTTAGAAAATTCCTGGTTACATAGAGCAGATAAGATGTCAAGCCTTCCTAATGAGTACCAATTTGGTTTTCAAAGTGGAGATATATAACCATAGGATAGCTTGTGTTTGAAGTTAGAAGATGAGACAACATATATTTATCAACATAAAAGCACAATCATCGCACATTACACTGCACAAAATATGAGATTCTTGTTACAAATTTACATCCTCTACATATAACTGGTTGGCAAAATAGTCATGCGCAATTTCAGAATCTCCAAAACTGGGTTATCGATATATGATCATTTTAGATGTAGAAATTGTTGGAAAATAGTTAGCTGTTTATTTTAATTATAGATTAGATAATTAGTGATTTAATTGTAGATATGTATTAGCTGTGTAGATATGTATTAGCTGTAGGTAGAAAATAGATCCCTAGAATTATGGAATCAGTCCTAAAATTATGGGATTGTATTCTACTAGATTTTTCTGTTCAAACTAGTGATAACCTATGTACTACACTGTATATATAGAGACATCCTAAAAAGAAATAAATCAATATAAGAGAATGAAGTTTTACCTTCAATTCTAACATGGTATCAGAGCTATTCGATTCTCTCTAAATAAACTGTTTTTTTGTTTGGCCTTCATTGCCATTTTATTGGCCTTAATTGCCATCACTTCTGTGCTGTTTTTAGTCTCTTCTACTACTATATTCCTACCTAAATCAAAGATGGCTGAATCCAAAATACAGACCGAAGAAACTACTCTCAACCCATCGTTCGGTGATCTCCAAAACATCCAGTCAGCATATAGGCTGAATGGAAAAAACTACCTTAAATGGTCTCAGTTTGTTCAAACCTATCTAAAGGGTAAAGGGAAATTGAGCCATTTGCTAGGAACTGGCCCTGAGAGGGATGATCCGAGATTCGGTGTGTGGGATGAAGCTGATTCTATGATTCTGTCATGGCTGTGGAACTCAATGACCCCTACATGTTTTTACCCACAGCCAAAGAAGTATGGGATGTTGTGAGACAAACTTATTCAAAGGCTCAGGATGCTGCACAAGTTTATAAAATCAAGGTCCAAGTTAGTGCCATGAAACAAGGTACTAAATCCGTGACAGAATATGCCAACTCCCTTCAAAGTTTATGGCAGGAACTTGACCATTATCAGTGCATTAAGACTAAGTGTTCAGAGGATGCTGCTATTTTGAAAAGTTTTATTGAGAAAGATCGAGTCTATGATTTCCTTGCAGGGCTGAATGTTGAGTTTGACCAAGTTAGGGTGCAGATTCTTGGCAAAGATGAAATCCCTACCCTTAATGAAACCATTTCTTTGATTCGGGTTGAAGAGAGTCGTAGGGGAGTCATGCTCGAAGGTCAGGTGGAAGAGAAATTTGCTATGATGATGAGGGATCAAAATATTATGAAGCAAGGCAATGGATAGGCAGAACTGTCAAGGCTAGGGCTGCAAGGAAAAGACAGCAAAAACTCTCTTTGGTGTACCTACTGCAAGAAGTCAAGGCATACTAGGGAAAAGTGCTGGAAACTAAATAGGAAACCTAGTACTTTAAGCCAAGACTAGGGGTATAAAGGAGGACAAAAAAAGAGTCAAGGTCAGGCTCACATGACTGCAACAGACTTGGAAATAACTACTGAGAAAGAAGAATTCAGTAAAG
>JBBYHK010000020.1:5030714-5084635 GCA_038382065.1 Adansonia grandidieri | reverse complement strand
ATCAGTCCTAAAATTATGGGATTGTATTCTACCAGATTTTTCTGTTCAGACTAGTGATAACCTATGTACTACACTGTGTATATAGAGACATCCTACAAAGAAATAAATGAAAATAAGAGAATGAAGTTTACCCTCAATTCTGACAGAAATATTGCATACAACTAAGAGATAAGAATAACCATCTATAGAAGTAGAACAATATCATGATATGTTGAATTGATCACTCTAGCCATATTTAAGGACAATTTTAGGTTATGCTATTCTGACATCATATCATGAGACCCAACACTTCAATTATCATAGGCCTTGACATCTGCTTAAATCTGTATGCCACACTATTATTAACTACTAATCAACATAGTAAGTACAAATCATGATCCCTAGTTATTGATGTCAAAACAATTGATAACGGCATGTCTACAGCTAAATGCAATTAAAACATAGAAGTTGTGCACATAATAACGAGTTCCACTACTAGGGCTTAAAATATCAGTCATCCAAAAGAAGTAGCAGTAGCTTCCAAGGTGAAATTTTTCAAAATAATTATAATTATAATGCAAGGCCCGCACTGTCTTATCCTATCCGCATGTGCACAGATGCAAACTTAATTGGGTGTTTTTGGTCACTTGAGAAAAGAGTCTAAACACAACAAAAGAGAACATAGAAGAAAATGCGCACATTTGTTATTGACAAAATTATGAAATTAGGATAATTTGATAGAGCATTAATGATTAAAACGAAAGGAAAAAAGTTACAGACCTCCATATACTCAAGCAAATCAGGAGAGAACCTAGACTGAACAAGGGAAACATAACAATTGGGGAAATCATACTTTCCTCCTTGTAGTTTGGGCAGAACTCAATTTACTCCATTTGGTTTCAAAAGTGACGCATAACTCAATATGACTTACTCTGGTACTCAAGGAGGCTACACCATTAGCCTTCAAGTGAAATAAGATTTCATATAACCTTAACCTGTTTTCTACCTTAATTTACCTTTAAAATTATAAAAATAGTTATGTCAGTAAAACAATTGAATTAAGGTTGAAATTTTCATATGATCTCATTCTCTACTTATATCAAAAAGATTTTATAAAAGCAAAGAAGGGGGATAGTCAACTTGTGTAAAATTTTAACAAAAAACAAACGTTTGATAAACAATATAAACCACATGGAATTAAACAAAACATTTCAAACCACAGGGATTGAAATGATTTTCAGTGAACAACAGCAAAATACAAATGAAAAAAAAAAAGGCCCAAAATAGGTGTTTTGACTCCAAAAATACTAAAATTACCTTTCCAAAGGAAACACTTTCCCTTAGAGCATTTAGTGTGGTCACTCCATAAGATATCAAACCACCAACACAAGTGGGATCAACCTCAGCCAATGCACGCAATGTCAGAGCAGCCTCAACACGTACCTATCCATAATTTTCCAAATAATATTATATTATGCTGACAGAGTACATCATAAAGTTGACAAGCGGAAGGTTAGAACAATATGCTAAATTTTACAAAATAGAATTTAGTTTCCCATGCATAAATTTAATGCCAAATTCAAAGTCACTTTTTAAGATGTATGCTTCTCTATATCCATTTTATTTCATAACAGATGGTTAATGTTCTTTTTAACAATTTCAACAATATACAAAAACAAAATAAAATAAAACCAAGAACAAATTCATCCTCTTAATGCAACCAAATATGTTTAAAATGTCTGTAAAATGTAAGTGTTGATAAAGAGCTTACAAGCTGGGAAGAGTGAGATATTGCTGCAACAACTGCGTTATCAAACACCTCCTTGAATTCATGTGGAACCTACATAAAAAAAAAATCGGATTCACAATGTTAACATGCTTAGACATACAAATAGCCCTAATATCAGATTTTCTTAAGTTCTACCATGTCAAAATTATTGTTCTTCATCAACAAATTACTCAACTAGCTAACCATACAGAGAAGTTGACCTTCATGAATTAACATACAAAAGCCAAACGAATTAGGCGTATTAGCATGTCTACGCACCCCAAGAATACAAATAAATCATGTATTCTTCACTTCCCATGGTTTATTGCAAATACTTGAATAAAATTTCAACAGGTCGCTACCATCTAGCTACGATTTAGTCAAGAGAGTTAGGATAAGGGCAATTCAATTTCAACCAACTTCATCTTGGGAGCTTCAGAGTTAGCTTGAGCACAAGAATCACATTAGAGAGGAAATTAAAAGTCTCAAGCAATCTATGACGATGTTCTGGCATATCATTGTACTTCCTTTCACCTTACCATCAGCAACCTTTAAAAGGCAATTTGAATAAATATAACTCTAGAAACTCGCCCTGCCCACAAAATTCTCGAGCTAGAAAGAAATAGATTTAGATCATAATGACCTACTTAGCAATGACTATTTCCATTCAACCACATTGGAAAAGCCTGCAATATACATGGATGTTCATAGATATAGGAATCAAGCAACTAAACTGCAGCACCCAGACAAGTACAAGAATTTTAGAATTTTTTTTCTTTGGCCAAATACTAATTTCAGGAAGACACAAAAATGACAGCAATTACTAATTAAATAACCAAGTCAAATCTATCTTGGCTCCATTAGTTGGGTAAGAAATAGAAAAGGCTAGTCCTGAAGTGTGATAAACTTAAGAAACAAACAATCCAAAGCCAAACTTAAACAGAATTCAATTGCCATTTGCTTCGACAGCATAAGTGGCAAAAGCTTATCAGAACCCAAAATACAATCCCAATTGGCCAGCAACCTGATCTCCATTGACCTGAAACCTAAAAAAAGCCAAAGCCTAAAATGATGAAAACCAAAATATTTTATCCCTAAGCCCATCTACCTGCCTGATTGCTATCTCTAACTATCAAATATTCCTCAGGAAACATAAGATTTTTCCAATCGAAACAATACTCTGCCAATAATGATGTTTTGGCAACAAATACCATGCCATATCTCTAGCATTGTTGGAGTTAGCTGACACAATACATTAATTTTTGGCAATGTTTTGTATTGCTAGACAAGTTACTTTAACCAAAAGTGTCAAGTCCATGCAACAAATCAAGTTCTTTTTCATGTGTATGTATCTCCACAGTTTATCATTTTGCAAAAATTTTTACCTTAACTGACAAAACATGTATCAAGCTTAAAGAACTTGATGATGAGAGCATGTTCCTACCTGAACTGACGTTAGAAATGCATCAAATACAATTACACCCCAAACTTTATGACTAATATTTATGTTATTTAACTCATTTTGTATGGTGTAGAACATAGAATGAGTAAAACAAACAAGTTTTGAAACAACAGATATGCACACATCATGATCAATATGGAGACTTCATCCTGCAAGGGTACCAAATAATCGTCTATTAAGAAACTTATTAGCAAAGATTTTTCAAAAAAAAAATATGCTACAAGAAAGAAGAAAATTTGGCTTTAACAAGAGTACCTCTCCTAGCGTTTTCAAAGTATATGACAGGGTACGCAAGGCAGCAATTTTCATTGAAGGGCTGGCTTCCGGAGATTGAAGCTGCAAGTGTCCAACAGCACCCCCCCCACCCCAAAAAAATTTAAACACAAGTTTGCAACAGATACGCCAATGACAGCTGGGAAACTTAAAAAAAAAAAAAAAAAAACTTCATGAAGACAGGAAACAGAACATAAATCACTTGTAGCAAACCTGCTTTCCAAGGAAGACCGTGAAGCTCCTTTGAGTAGGTTCTGCCATCTGATCAGTTATACCGACACGTAGGATATAGAGAACACATGCCTTCAGTAAAACGGTTCATGTACATTAGCTTTGAAGGAAACCACAAGACCACATCATAATTCCATTTGATAAACTTAGTACAAGTCAAAACTTAACACTGCTTCAACCTTTTATAATTCCATTCCAACAGAACAATACACAAAAGCATTTGTTGTCCAAAGAAATAAGGACTCCACTAAGACATTTCTGAAATTTACCCAAAGCTTAAATGTGATATTACATCAGATTATCACGATTGACTGTCAGAACCTATCCCCAAAACATAATGAAAAAAATTGGATCAAGCATTTTCCCAAGAACATAAAAGAATGACAAACATCAGATGTGAAAAATGATAAAAAATTGCAAGGGTTTCATTGGCATGCTTAAATCTTCCCTCAAATAGACCTCTACAAGACAAGCACTAGTTAATTCTAATTTTTATGTTATAATATAATACAAATTTGGCTATATAAGAATATCAGAAAGAAAGACAAATACTAGTACATCAGGTGTATTAGAAAACAATTAAAGGTAAAACAGAGGATTAGCCACTTTCAATTGGTTTTGCTTGTTCTATGATGTTCTTCTGCCCCAATCTATCACTCAATAAAAGAATCTAGAGATATGATAATGAGTTATCTTTGAGTCAAAGCATATCATTTTCTAATATAATTACTAAGAATAATGTAGAATCTTAAATCCAATTTTCTCAAATACATACCAGTGCGTGGGCATCAAAAGATGTATCCGTCCGAAGCATGTCCATAATGTTCAAAGCATAATTTTGAAGCTCAATATCTGGATGTAGATACTTCAAACGAATTGCCTGCAGGATTGAATTCAACGAATAAACTATTACTACAAATCATCATCCTTTTTAAGCTCATAAGATAGGAAAAATTATTATGTATGCTACTTATTTCATGCTAAAAGCTAATTTATTCCACTTGACCAATTTTGAAAGCCAAGACAAAAGGATAAGCATTTTAAGAGAGAAATGGAGCAAGAAAAATGATTGTGAGTATTATACTTGTAAAAAGAACACCCAAGATAACGTTAGCCCAACTCGAATGTCCTTTGAGCGAGCACCACTTGCTGCAAATTAAGCAATTTGTAACAAATGTGAGATGTTACTGAAGAATATCTGTTGACAATTCAAAAGCTATGATGTTTATGAGAAAGAAACAATGATAAAAATAAGCAAATAAATGCAAAGCTTCTCAGCCAAAGCATCAACTTTTAAATCATGAAATGCTGATACCCTTAACAAATTATTTAAACATCAAAAGGTGCTATATTGGAAGCTAAACAAAACTAAACTAACTCAAAAATATCTATTTAAATAAAAGTTGACATGATAAGGAATTTAAGGCTATAACAAAGGTCTGAATCACAGCCAACCAAACAACAGCATACCTTTTGCGAAGGGCAAAGCCAGATGTCTCTGCAAACCACCTTCTAGCTTCTTCGCTGGAGGAAACGGGCCTTTTCCCCTCGGTTGAACCTAGTAAGAGTCATGATAATAGTTTGAATAAACTCAGAAGGGAAAAGAACAAATAAAAAGCTAATATGCTATACCTGTGCCTCAGGATTCATTCCAAGAGCAATTAATGAGCCCAGAGCCTCAGCAAAAGCATCCCGAACTGAAGTTATGGAATCCTCAAGAGCCTAGTGAGAATAGCAGTAATAACAACAGATATATTTACAACCCCAGTTTCTAAGAGACCAAAAAACTGCTATAAGAAATGCAACTAGGAGAAAATGACAAAGAAGAACACCTGCCTTGACGCAATTTGAGGCTAAACTGTCAAGTTCTCCAACCCCTAGACCAGGCCCCCCTATGTTGGCAAAAGCCTTCAGACAACGTGCAGCAGCTATTCTAACAACAAATGCTTTGTCTCCAATGGCAAATCGTGTAATGAGACGGAATGCCTCGGCATATGCTGAAGCAGCAGCACTACCACCACAGCCTTCCAATGCATTCTGAAGCATGAGTAAAGCCTCCTGTCTCACAAACTCCTAATATTCAAGATAAACAGATTAAGGCCACAGGCATAAATACAATAAAAACATTAACACAAACCATTTTCAACTAGCAAGTTCTTGATAGCACCATAGCATAAAAATACCAAATACTCTGGCAACCATGCCATCCAAACACATCTCCACCTTACTCACTAAAGAAACTATTTCTCTTGGCCAAAATAACACTTAGAGACCATAGATATCAGCATCTTTCACTCAGTCCTTTCAAGGGCGCAAGGCTCACTCAAGGCGCCAGAAACCTTACGTTGCTTGAGGTGCAAAAATAAGTACACGCTTGAGTAAAATACAGTCGAACATGTGTGTGTGTCTGTGTGTCTGTGTATAATAAGCTTAAAATATATAATTCTGTTAATAAACTCCATGCTAAATTTCCTTTTTCATTTTTTGGCCAATATGCACAATTTCCTTATGGTCCCAAGGTTGTTGTTAAATACTCAAACATTGAGAAATGAAGGGT
Source organism: Adansonia grandidieri (assembly GCA_038382065.1). Lineage (NCBI taxonomy): Eukaryota > Viridiplantae > Streptophyta > Magnoliopsida > Malvales > Malvaceae > Adansonia > Adansonia grandidieri. Next base: position 5,078,365 of record JBBYHK010000020.1, on the reverse strand, counting down.
TTGAAATTATCCCCTTTTTACTCTTAAAGGTACAGTTTCTAAAAAAATTAAAATAAAAGAAACGCACGATAACTTCAACCTGACAGCTTTTTTGCACCTAAAGCCTTACAAAGGCATGCCTAGGTGCACCAGGTGTGCGCCTGATCAAATGAGCCTCAACCAAAAGGGTCTGAAGCAATTTTTTGTTCGATGCTGCCCCTTAGCACCTATGCACACACCTTGAAAATACTTATTTTGTCTAAAGTGGAAGAGAAGGAAAAAAAATTAGAAGATTTAAACAAGGGAAAATTCCCTTTTCAATCATTTCTCTAGTATTTTCACAAGTTTTAAGGGTCTGTTTGTTTCGCAGAAAATAACTTCCGGAAAATATTGTCTGCATTTTTCGATGTTTCTTTCACAGAAAATAGCTTTTTCAACGAAAAACAACTTACAAGTCAACAGAAAATAAGGCATTATTTCTGGAAAATGTCTTCCCCTTTTCAAAAGCAGAAGACATTTTCCAAAAAAAAAGCTCCCTATTAAGTAAAATGATTTTTATATTGGAACTTAACTTAACTCAAGCCAAATATTATTATTAACAGAAATATTTAATATTAAATTTTAAAAATGAAAATATTAATATAAAATTATTTTAATTATATAATTTTTAAAACTTATGTTTCGCCTATTAGCAAACATACATATTTATATTTTAATACTATAATATTATTTATTTTTAAATAATAAATTATTAATATAATCAATATAATTTTTTAATAAAAATTTTATTCAATAAAACAATATTATTACTTTAACAATAAATTGTAACATTATCAATATTTTAAATTTAAAATACTAAATTAATATTTTGTTGAAAAGTGTTTTTATATGTCAATTTTAATAATAAATTTATAAAAATTATACTCTATAAATATTTAAAAATAATTTTTTTAATATAAAATATTAATATTTTAATAGTATACAAATATTAATAGAAATAACATTTTAATAATTATTATATTTTGAAGATTTTAAAGATTTATATAATTAGCTTTAAATAATAATAGTATTATTTTAAGTATCCAATATTAATATAATATTTTTATCATTTAATACTACTATTAAAACATTACGATTTCAATATTAAAATAAATACTTTAATGCTAAATAGTTTTTAATATTTTAATAATTAATATTTTAATTCCTATGTCAATATTACTATTTGAAAATTGTAAATAATTATTATATTAATATAAATAATATTTTAATAATTATTATAATATTTTAAAATAGTTATATAATTAATGTTTCAATAATAAATAGTATTATTTTACGTATTTACTATTAATATAATATTTTAGTATTAAATATTATGTTTAAAATATTATTATTTAAAATATCGACAGTTTAAAAATAAATAGTTTTTAATATTTTAAAATTTAAAAATTTAATATTTTTGTCAATATCGCTATTTGAAAAAAAAAAAAAAAAAAAAACTAAATCTTCCATAATATAACCAAACAACAAAAAACATTTTTCATTGAGTCATCCAAGCATAAAAAAATTTCTGCTTTTCCGAAAAATCTTCACATTTTCCAGAAAACATTTTCTAGAAACTAATTTCAGCCAAACAAATGGATCCTAAGACTTACTATTGATAAATTATACAAATAAAAATGCATATTAAAGAATATACCTCATGAAATTTCATTAGTTTTGCAGCAATAATAGTTGTTTCAAGCAAACCCGAAGTTATCCTTCTTCCAAAATGCTGATATAACTTGCCCAAGCATTGTGCAGCACCTACAAATTTAACTCAATCAAACAATTCAAAAGTCTTAAAATCTATTAAAAAAACTCTTGAGAATATGAGAAGTAGACTTTTAATGAAAAAATTTTAAGGCATTCACCCCCAACCCCCAAAGAAAAAAAAAGAGGCCATATCTATTGATTACGAGCATTAATTATAATGAAAGTAGCAACATCAAAGGCGAAACACATACTAAGATATATATCATAGACTGTAGATACACACAAAACTCAATGAATCGATGGGAATCTCTTCATTAGTATTCAAATTTTATGATATAGGTGCAATATAAATTCTGAAATCTATATAAACAACCATAAAAATGACAGAAGTCGAGTATTTTGATATCTCTAAGTGAACTTGCGATGATCCTCACTACCCCAAATTAGTCAAAGAGAAACCTCCCCTATCATTGGCAGGTTCTATTCACTTTCCATGGTGTAACAGTTAAGATAAAGGTATGTGTAATCCCGATGTACAAGTGTATTTTCATCACTCAACTATAGCATAAAGGGTAAACATGAAATTTAAAAAATAAATAAATAAAAACTTAGGAAAAAGTTGGAAAATAAAAGTAAGAGGTCCAATGCATTTGGCCTACCAAACCCCTTGATCTGTGGTGAGGTTGGACACCCAACCACACCAACAGTGCAACTGGAGTAGCCCAAGCATGCTACAAATTGCCTTGCCAAACAGCAAGGTCACGGCATGATGGACATTTTGGATGCTAACAACAGGCATGCTTAACATAGCCTACATAGCAAAGATGATGATAAGCGCTAGCATGTCCAAGAGGAGCTTTACGGAAAACAAGAGTGACATGACATGAAAATTTATTGCTTCTCATCAGCTACAACATATACAAATGTCAATGAACTATAAAGCCTTTGAAAGGGTGGAGAAATCACTTATTAAATTGGAATGAAAATAACAATAAGGTATTCATTCCTTCATTGAATTTTTATGATTGTTTTTTCGATTTTTACAACATCTTGGGGGGAGGGTGGAGCAATATTTCCATGAATGGGCATTGAGGATGGTTTTAATAATAATACTAGCTTCTTGGTTTTTGTTGACAAGTATTCTCATATCAAGGCAATATTGTCTTGTTAAGCCAAGGTTATAAGTTTGTCTACACAACCAAATGTCTAGTTCAACCAAGGTTGTCGATGGGTCGGCAAAATGAAAGTTCATTCCTATAGTATGGTAATTCAAGTGAGAGCTTGCATTGTGACTGAAAGATAAACTCATATGTATGGCTTAAAACATACAATGACATTCTCAACAATGGCCAAGTTTAAACGTATTCATTATCTATCTCATCCCACTATTTTAAATTACCCTTAAATGAATTAGATGTTGAGCCGCATTCCTACGTAGGGGGCCTTTGAGAGGAAGCTGTCTATGTTGCTCAAGAGCAATGTTGATTCTTGTCTAAAGAAGTCTTTACATGGTTTTAATATAGTACAATGCTAATGGAATTTAGCCTTCAGAGATGTCTTGTAGATCATTTTGTGTTGTATCATCATGTTACCGCAGCTAAAAGATAAACAATTGTATGTGCTGATGGTATATTTAGTATATGTGATGACAACAAAATAATTCAAAACTTGACAGTGTTTCTTGTAGGGTAACTTTCAAACTAAAATCTAAGGGCAGCAACAGATTTTCGGAGTCACAACAGTCGGCTCAAGTGAACGTACCTTTTATGCAAAAGAATATATGTGCTTAACTAATACAACTATTAGAGGGTAAATTATGTCAAAAATGTACTATTATCTTCATGCATATGATTCCTTAGTATGAACACTAGGAATTTTGTATCCAAAAAAAAAAAATACATGAGGAACTTTACATAACTATCTGGTCTTTCTAACCATCTCTATCCAAGCACATTGAAGTGAAATGTCATTCATTTAAAAAGAGAGTCCTAGAGAATGAAATCGCCACAAGATCAATAAAGTATTTAACTCAGCTATCAAACTTGCTCACAAAACCTTTGGGCGATTCAAGAATTACGTGTATTGTAACAATTTAGAAGCATTTGCAAATATGCACCTAGGACACTTGTTATGGATTGTAACTGAGGAAGGATATTAGCATCCTTTTGTGCATTATCTCTTAGCATAAAACAGGAGGCTACAACAATGTTAAACAGCTCTCTCATTTCACATTTTATCTCTCTCTTTCTTTCTACCCACAACAACTAGGATTAAAACCTATTTGTAATCCCTTGGATCCTAATAGTAGAAGTGTGGAAATCAAAGTGAAACATTAGTAGATCATGGAAGGTACAGGAGGTTGGTTGAGAAACTAAAATACTACCATCCACTAGATGGAAATATTTGTTTGCAACAATTGTGGTTACTCACTTCTTAGACTCACCATTTAAGACTAATCAGCAACTATTTTTTGGATGCAATTATATGCATCCTGATATATCTTAAAGGTGCACAAAATCAAAGTCCACTTTGACAAGATTGCAACTATTCAAGAATAGAAGGTTGCTTTGTCATCAGACAAATTCCACTACAAGGTATCATATCTTCGTTAGTGCACACCAACAATATTGGAATAGTCAAAACAAACTGTGTATAGCTAGTCTAGCACTAAAGTTGGTGCCATAGCAGTGTTCATACTGCTTTTAGATTGGTTTAATAAAGAATATGCCAAAAGAGCTTGGAGTTGAATATTTGCAATCCATTGAGATGGATACAAACCAAATCCACCACATGCATTGAAAAGGAAAACAAGCCAAGAGGAAAATGTTCATAGAAGCAAAGAACCCAAAGAAGAAAAATGAAAAGACCTAAAAATATGCAAATCAAGTTCAAATAATTCTACCATTCTCATTATTATAACCTATCATCCAAGGATCGAATCTCTTGTTCTACTTCATTCTTGAAAATACAATCCATTATGCTTTAACAAAGCTTGAGAGCAATCAGACTCCTTAGTTCTATAACTATTTTTCTGTACATCTCCATGTTTACATCAATAGACACTTGACTGTTCTCTATCAAATTTTATTTTCACAGATTCATTTTGTTTTTTCAGGCTCCCTGTCATCAAACTTGATAAAATTGAGTTCTTTATCGACTTCTAGATGAAACAGGATTTTTTCCATCCAGTAATGGAAAATAATAGGTTTATCTTAGTATCTTTAAAATATTCATTTTTTACCAGGTAAGTTCATTAAACTAATACTCAAGTTGCTTCAATTACATAACTTTTATTTGTGAAAACCCGTTCATTATCTAGAAAGGTAGCCTGTGAAACCTTTTTTATATGAGATTCTCAATATTCAGACAACAATCTTTGTGAAGCTAAGAAAATTAGGCAGTAGAGATTACTTCAACCAAATAATTAATTTGACATTTAGGACATTATATGAAATCATAGTAAAACATTCTGCCACCTTCTAGTTAAAAAGACATGATATAAGCATACTACAGTTTGGTACAGCTTCAACTAACCAGCAATTCTCTGTGGCTCACTCCGCTTCCCATCAGAAAGAAATCCTTGGAGACTACTCGCTCTTGAGTATATTGATATACTATCTCCTTTAGATATTATCCTTGCCATTGCTACAGATGCCAAATGACGCACAGGTCGTTTAGCACCAAGTACAAGCAGGGAATATAATGCATCCTCACATTTTCTTTGCCACAACAAGATGGATTCCTGAAATTTAGTATTTTGTGAGTCAAAAATCAAAATTTACTCTTCGATAGAAAAAAAAATAATAATAATAATGAAGTTCCATAACATAATAGACTAAACTCCATCCGAAAAGAATAAATTTTCAAAAGAATTAAAACCTAAAAACAAAACTTTAGAAGTCGAATGCCAAAGCCTGATACTTTCTACTCCATTTACATCGAACTTTAGACTAATGAACACTTCATCAAAGCAAGTGGTTGATATCTATACTAATCTGTAAAATCACAATCCATTTTCATAATAAAGCTAACAACAAACCAATAACAAACGCGACTACTCAGCAATATTTCAAAACAGAACTATATCGTTTATGATCAAATTAAAATACGCAACGAGGTGAACATTACTTTTTAAGAAATTCTGAATCAAATCTTTACAGACATAAACTTTATCAAACACACAGAATAAATAACTAAAAGGAGAAAACAATGTGACAAAATTCTCCAATTAAATTGCGTAATGAAATAGTAAAACGTTTAGATCCAGAGAAAGAGGGACCTTAGGCTCGTCCTCAAGGGCGGAGAGGAGATCAGAGAGCAGATCAAAGCAAAGGAGAGGGTCGGGAGATTTCTGCGATGCTGAAGCTACGATGGACTCAAGCTGAGCTACCAAAACGCCGAAGCGCGAGAGAGGAACGTTCTCTCTCACGTAATTCCTCCTCGCCATTTTTGTTCAAGGAAGCCAATATCGAATCTGATGGAAACTGGAATCTACTCCGGTGTTGTTTTTTTTAAAATTTTTCTTCAATTCCTTTTTTTTTCGAGTAACGAAGGACGATGTGAATTAAAAAAAAAAAAAAGGAATTTTCCCAAAATGAGTGAAAAAAAATGAAATGAAAGCAGGAGTAGGGCTTGCCTATGGTAACGTCATAATATATAAAGCAGATACTGAATTTGGTAGGTCGCGTGCCCCGTTAATTTGAGTGTTAAAAAAATTAATTCAATACTAAAAACATCTACCCTATTATGTGCAGCGGAAAAGGTGTCAAACGTGTAAGCTTAAGTGGGTTATCATCTAGTTATTTTCATATTTAAATATTTTAAATTTAGATTTATTTTAAATTAAATTTATTTTGAATTTAATTTTTTATTTAAAAATTTTAAATTTAAATTATTTTAAGCTTAAATTATTTTGGATATAAATTTTTTTAAATTCGGATTAATTCGAATTTGTTAACTTAGATGAATTGAAAAAATTTTAAAATTTTACAAGTTATACATATATTTTTAATTTTGACCATCATAATTAATTTTAATTTTACGTACTAAAAATATTATTAAAATTAAAATTTTAAGAATTAATAAATATCTATATAAATATACACTTATATAATAATTATAGTTTTATACTGAGTATTAGTATGTTGTAATTAATATTATCTATAATTTTTAGTATAATATCTTTTTAAGTTCCAATAAAAGCTAAATATATAAGTTTGATATATATACATATATATATATATATCTACATATCAACTCATAATAAAAATAAAAAAATATTTTATATATTTTGCTACTTCTTATTATTTTACAATCATTATATACTTATATATATATTTTAGTTTTTATGATATTTAGTATTACTTATAATTAATTATTTTATAAAAATTTTTTGTTTTATAAGTGAACTAAAATAAATATAAAATAACTATAGATAAAGCAAATACAAAAATATTTGGGTTATATTTAAGAAAATCATTAGAATAAAATAAGTTATAAATAAACTCATAAACATTTATCTATTTAACTTTTCTCTCTTAACTCAATAGCTAATTAGATTTTATTTACTTAGTCCAACAATAATTTATTTATTTATTTATTTTGTTTTGTTTTATTAAATAATTTTAGTCTATTTATTATAATTTTTAAGGTTATATTTAGAAATTTGGATTTCAAAAATAATAGACAAAACACATTAGATATAACATTTATATTATTTTTCAAATTCATAAATTTATTGGATGTATATTTGAAGGTGAACTTGAAATATTTATAAATATTTGTGAATTTGAAATCATACTATATCTTTCAAATATATAATCATAAGTCATAAGTAATTTAATCATAATATATGCATTTTGTTCTCACAATTTAACTACAAATGAAATTCAAAGTTTCAAATTTGTAAACTATTAATATAATTTTAATATTTGATTTTTTGACTTTAACATTAGATATATCAATTAATTATTTAAATTACTGTATTATTTTAAATTAAATATTATTATTTATTTTTATAGAATAAGTAATTTAATTAATTTATAACTTTTAATTTAATTGTTTATTTGTTATTATGTAAACTTTTTTTTATTATAGGGATTTAAATTTTATAAAATTAGATCTATATCAATATAATAGAGTTTAATTTTATTTTTGGATAAGATTACAAAAGTTTATGAGAAACTTGCTGTTATTGATTATTGAAAAAATAATTTTGATATCTTGTTCTTCATAAATGACAAAGGATATATGAGTATTTCAGTCACTATAGTTATTTTGAAATTAACATTTAATATGGGTGTTAAAGTTATTAACAAATGAAAAAAAAAATTTGTCTTACACCTTATAGTTTTAAAATGCTTAAGATCAAAAAAACTTTATTTGTTTGATTTTAAGAATTGAAAGTTTGGATGTTTTATTGTTTAATTTGATTATTTAATTTTTTTATCTTTATATTTTGATTTACTAGGTGATATTTTTATTTTTAAGTAAATTTCATATTTTATTTCTTTGAAACACTACGAGAAATATGATTTAAAGTTAAATTTGTTTATAATATTAGTTGTATTGTACAAAATATCAAGTTCAATCATATATTGAAATTATAATAGCAATTTTGTATATTCAATTATTATTGAATTAAAATGAAATATTAAATGTGGAATAAGTATAATAATATACTATAGATTATCATTTTGTAATAAGTATAATAGTAATTTTTTATTTTTATGATTAATTATTATAAATATACTAGTGATATATACTACTAAAAACTTTTTATTCATATTTAATATGTTTCAAATAAATTTTATTTCATAATCTAATTTAAAAATTCACTATTAATTACTTTAGTTGATAATACATTACTAATATAATAGTATAATAACTGTAAATACTTTAGGGCTCGAATCATCTTGGTTCCAAGCTTTTCCGGGTTTGGATATTTTTATATTTAGATTTTTTTTTCGTTTGGGCATTTTCGAGTTTAAAATTTTTTTAGTTCAGGCCTTTGACTTTTCTAAGTCAACTCGGATCGAATTGGATCTAGTCATGGATCAACTTGAAAGAGCTTTCAAGTTCAAGCATACTTTACCAGCTTGGGAGTAGAGACATGAAAAATATTTTAGAAAAAATAAATTAAATGGTCTATTTGTTAAAGAGAATTAGATAATTTTTAAACTTATGGGTAGTTTTTTTTTAATTTACAAATAAATAACTTTAATATTACTATTTTAGTTAAGCTTTTATGTAAATTAGATTCATATTTAATTATTTGTGATATCAATTCAGTTCAAGACTAATATTAATGTAGATGTATAAAATCAAGTAAAAGTCTTTTAACCATTGCTCATTAGGTTTCTTTTATCATGCTGAAATCCCATATTTTTTTAGTTTTTTTTATTCTTCTTATCAATTTTAAATCATTTTTATCTCCTTGGATTTTTATCCCCCCCCTTTATGTGTTAGTGGTGATTACTTATAGAAGGGTTGATCTAAACTTTGATCGAGCAAAGCTTCTTTTGTTACCTAAGACGTTAGTTAAAATATCTATATTTGTTTCATTCTTTGCTTTGACTAAGTCTTTTATTAGCTAGTTATTAGTGTAATCATTAGTTATTAATTCTTCAATTGTATTTTGTTTGTGCTAATTGTTGTTGGAAAGGATTAATTTTTTATTTTAAATTTTTATCATCTTGCTTTGGGCTACCATATGAGTGTGGTTTACAAATCTTTTTTCAAACGTAATTTTTGAATACTATTTTGTTTATGATTTCTTTTGTTTTTGTAATGAACTTTAAAACATTTGTATTTTGATTTTTTTTTTAATCTTGATTTAGCTTATTTGTTTAAATATTACTCTAGGTTCATTTACGATTTGCTTTTGGCTACCAAAAGTTGCTCTCGATTTGGCAACTAAACAACCTAAACTAACTGTGGTTGTGCTTAGAAGCTATTTTTCATAGCTTATTTCCAACCAAATGAAAAAGCCACATTTGATGCGTTGAGGTGGTTTCAAAACCAAATATTTGAAGAAAATAACCAAATGCCTAAAAATTCATTATTAAAACAGATATCTCATTAAATTTTCACTTTCAGCTTATCTACCACCACTATTGTCTTGTGCTTCTTCATTGATGAGTTATGGCTGGCAGATAAAGCAAAGTAAAAGAAAGCCATCTTTCACCTTGTATTCTTTTTCATTCAAGGTGTGACATTCTTACTATACTTTCTTTCCTTGCATTTTCCCTATCATTGATCTTCATCTTTTAACAAATTATTGCTATGGTTTGTTTTTATGAGAAAAGAGAAGATTTTCGTCTTAAGTCAGTATCCTGCATCTTTGTCTCATGTTTTCTCTTCTCTGTTCAAAGTTTTACCTAGGCTTCCCTTACCCTGAAATCTTGAGATGTTGACTAGTTTACTCTTTGAAACGTATCTAGCAAACATCATCATCCTTACCACACTTTTAAAAATATTTCAAGTATCATTGAAATCTTGAGGTTTTTAAGATAACATTTCAAAAATCGTATCTTTGCCAACAAAACCAAGCTAGTATGCTCATTGAAAATCTTCTTCTTTTAAACACTTTTAATAAAACATCAGTTATTCAAACTATCCTTAAGAATGTAGTTCGAGTTTCAAACACTTGAAATGATTTTGCATATTAGGTTTTTCTTATGAAAAGGAACCTCAGATCAATTAGCTGATGTTGCTTTATGATTAACTTGTTAGTATATGCTATAGAGTCAATCAACTTGTATGAGACATATATTAATTAATAATGCAAACCAATCACTTAGTTTAGTGATACATGATTTTCTTTCATATTATTAGCATAATTGGCAATTATCTGCTACTAATTGGATAAAGCCCATGAAACACATTTGGCCTTGCAAAGGAATTGTAATGAGTTACAATCATGAGATCTTTATGCATCAAAGTCGTGTTTTTAAAACAAGTTCCTAATCATTGTATTACCAAGATGAGGCATTGGCAATGTTCAAAGATTAGCACATATTATGCCTTCTTACTTATGAAATAAGCAACCGATCTTATGGGTTAAAGTATATAGGATACTTGTGAGGGCATGTGGGTGCTTGTTTTATGGAAAAAAGTTCGTTGAACATGGCTTTATGAAAACTCTATTTAGTATTCATGTGCTAGTCACTGAACAAGTTCAAGTGTCTATGGAAAAGTTCTCACGTTATAGTCATATAACTAGTCCTCTTACTTCTTGTTAGAAAAACAAGATAGTTTACGCAGCAAAATTTTAAAATTTTTAAAATCATATCGTTTTAAATCGTGTTGTTATATACAATAGAATCATCATAATCAATTACCTGAGTTACAGATCTAAAGATGCTATCTAAGAATTCTTAGATCCATGTGAAAGCTTCAACCAACTAGCCTTCTCTACTATTTTTCGATTCCTAGATAGTAGAGTGTGTGGGCACTATTTGTCTCGATCAACTTTAGATTCGTACGGCATGATTCTCATTAATAACCACCTTGTGCCAATAGGTTTAGAATCACGAAATATTGTGATTAGAAACTCCTAGTGTGGCATCAAAGTCTAACTTGAAACCCTAGGCATATGCCTTTATTTTATCAGATAATAAGATAGCCTTAATTATTAATTTAATTGTAATAATTATTTTATCACCTTCGTAAAACCCAAATAACCCTAATATGTGTACCCACCAAAATTTGGCCAAGCTGTAGTGTTCTTAGAAAATATTTTGGTCCAATTTGTTTTATGGAGTTTAGCCCATTTAATTTGAATACTTAATTAATTCTGATTAAACTATTAATTTTATTTAACCTAATAATTTTTCATAACTCTAATTCTAATTTGAAATAACATCATGGCAATTTTATTCGAATAGAATAATTATATACTAATCATTAAAATAAAATTAACTATAGTAAAATAATAAATTTTAATTAAAAAATTAAAATAAATAAAATAATTTTCTCAAGTTATTTAGAATATTATTTATATTTAATTTATAAATAAATATTTAAACAAGAATTCATATATATCAAATTAGTTATATAAATAATTAATTTTCCCATATCTATTTAATTTAAATTAATTCATATTTTGATAAATATGATTAATTTAAATTACTAATTCTTATCTTAAATAAATATTTAATCAAATTAGCTACATATTCTAAATAAATAATATCATAATTATTTTCATTTATTTACTAAAGAAAATGCCCACACTCCTAGATTGAGTGAATTTGGCATACCGTTTTATCATATTAAGAATCATTCGACTTTAGGCATTTCAGATCGACAACCATCCATTTAGGAATCATGTTGATCTAGTGAAGGGACCAATTGAATGTATATAATTAGGCTCCAATATTCTATGTATTAATTAATTTATCTTGAATAATTAATCACATAATTATTAATTTCAGAGTCATACCACTAAAGACCTAATACTAAACTCTTAATTATATACTGTATTACATAATTTTTATAAATAGCCTTTTAGTCCGATGACTTTGTCATTTGTGTAATACCCTTATATGATATTCATAATCAATTTAAGGTTAAAAGTCCATTTTACCTACTTGATCACCTTACATTAGAGTTCCATTATACTCTCTTTGTGAAAATAATTATTCAGCACATATGAACAATTTTATTATTTGAAAAACAAATGATTGAGGCCTTGTCCCTTTTTACTATCCATATAACGCATTTTAAGAGGATAACCTTAACTCTTTATAGGAGCTATGATTCCATATCTACAAGTAAAGCTATCATTGAGTATAAGTCATATACCTAACGAACTGGTCTAGTAGTTTCCTACTTTGAAACGCTTTAGCCTTTGGAACGTCAAAGTATACAAGTTATACATTGGGAATCAATTACTTACTCAAGATTAAGGTAATTAAATAATAAACGTCAAAAGTGAATAAATTAAAGTAAACAGACTTATTAATGGATTAATTGCACTTTGGTGCAGTTTGATATGTCACCATCTTTAGACAATATATTTATATCTCTACTTTGGTCTAGTCTGATATATCACCACCTTTAAGCAATATATCTATATCTCCATAATAGATGGATGCAAAAGGTAGGGTGGTTTTAGGTATGACATAAAGCATACTAAGATGGATAAGTGATCCAGAGAGGATTTACCATTCCAAGTGACATTGGGGACATATCTTATTTGTTCTTGGCTTTGGTTAACTTGATAAAGTCATTGGCCAACGAATGATGAGTTTGGGAGAAATTATTTCCCTAAACTAATGAGGTTAACCATATGCTGTAGGAACTAATATGGATTGATACATGAACAGACACTGCTCCATGCTCATGGTCTTTCTAAGATATTTAGTGAAAGGACCGCATTACATTGTAAGGCTAGTTATTGAAAGGTTTCTTTGAGATCAAATTGACTCTTTAATAATTGGGTGGTCATGATGGATTGCTAAATCTTGCTCTTGATCTATGACTATAATTAATTAGATTAATTATATTAATTGCCAACATGTTAAGAATCTAATAGGTCATACACAATAAGATGATCTGTTGGATTAAATAAAAGATTTAATTAAATATGACTTAACTAAATAAAAGTTATAATGAGAACTTAATTGAATAAGTTCAATTAAGTATTATTAAAGACATAAATTAGATTTATGAAATCTAATTAGAGATGTTTTAATGTGGTAGTAAAGATAAGAATGTCTTATCCAGATTGTGTCTAATAGTAGGCCTGTAAATAAGTATGTCTTGGTTTTGGGCTGGATAATTATTTTTGGTAAATTAAATTTGATAATATTTGCATAAAGTAAAATTGTTTTACTTAGGTGGGGAATTTAATTAAGAATTAAATGTTATTATATGTAAATATGGGTTAGCCCAAAAGCCCTAATTATTAAGTCGAATGGGTCTTGCTTTGAACAAATCCTATATGGACTTGATATGGGTTAGGTGCAATACTAGTTAACCCCATTGGTGTTGTTTTAGCTAAGATTCTAAATAATTAATGTTTGGACCCAATTTTAAATGAACTAGGTAAAAGAATTTTATCTGGATCCCTATAGAAACACCAAAGGTGGTGCCACCTATTAGGTTTGGTAGTAATAGGCTCAATTGACCAATTAGTTAAGCCTAACCTAATTTTAACAGTATGAATATGTATCTATAAGAGTTGTTAGGTGGCTGTTTTTTGTTGTAAAAAAACCCTAAACACCATATTTCTACATCTATAAGCCATGACTGGTGCAATCTTGCTTTCCTTACATTAACAGTATGCCATTTGCTTTTTTAATGGTCTAAAATCATTCTTGATCTTGAGAAAAATGAGAAAACTCCTGTCTAGCAGTTCTGAGTGTAGATGATGTTAATAGGAGGTAAGAAACCATGACTGATGCATCCCTATGGCATCCTTGCAACACTATCTCATATCCTTGTGACTTTCCTCTGACTTTTTAGAACTATTATTAGTTGTATGTGAGAGAGAGAGGAGCTACTTCCTGCCTTTTATTTAAGGTTTCTCAAGTCTTCTGGCTAGTATCGAAGAACCACTAGACCTCCTAAAGGTTCTAACAAACATATGTGTGGATCATTTTCAGAGGCAGGATGCTTGCGCTATTTTTGGTTTTAAAGAGAGATTAAAGTAACTAAGTTGTGGCAACGGTTGTGCAGGGAATGACACATTTAAAGTTACCAGTCTCTAAATAGGTAAGATCTCTATCAGTTCTATGTTTTAGACAGCCAAAATTGACCACATGTACATATCAATCTGAAGATCTAAGGAAATTTAGGTATTTCTCAATTTATTTTCCCTATATATTTTAAATTCGATTAAATATTTTGTCTACTTATAATATGCATGAGCCCAGACTTCCCTTCATAACTAAATGTGATTTCATCCTAAAGTTTTAGTTGATTAAATTAAATTAGTCTCACAAAAACTATAAAGGCAGACTTGAAATCTTAATTATATTATGCAATGAAAGAGCTAAGATTAACTATGTTTAATAACCTTTAAGACACATGCAAATGCTATAGGACTCGAAGGCCATTCCATCATGAAACCTCTACTCTTCAATGGTGACAACTACTCATATTAAAAGACAAGGATCAGGCTTTTCATACAAGCCAATGACTATGAAGTATGGAAGTTCATTTTTAATGGACCACGTATTCTTAAGAAAAAGGTTAGAAACATTGTTGTGCCAAAGGAAGAAGATGAAGGGGATGAGCAAGATACTAGGATGGCACAATTAAATGCGAAGGCCATGCACACACGATTTAGTGCTTTTAGCCCAAGTGAGTATAATAGAGTTTCGCTTTATGACAATGCCAAGCAAGTGTGGGATAAGTTAACAACCACTCATGAAAGAATAAATTAAGTCAAGGAATCCAAAATAAGTATGTTTACACTTGACTACAAATTGTTCAAAATAAAATTGAAAGGAACAATCACAGAATTGTCAGATAGGCTTATAGGCATCTTCAATGGGTTGAAGGCAAATTGGAATGATCTATTTAAACAAAGAGATGGTGAAAAAGCTCCTCAATAGTCTTTCCAAGTCTTGGGAAGCAAAAGTGATAGCAATTAAGGAATTCAAGGATCCCAATATACTTTCCTTGGATGAACTTATAGATTCTCTCTTAATCTATGAGATAAAGATCACACATCATCAAAAGCCATTAAAGAATGCAAATGTTGCCTTCAAATCAACCACTCAAAATGATGATAATGATGATAAGGTTGAGAAAGACGAAGAAATGGCCATGTTTGCAAAAAGATTCAACAAGTTTATAAAAATAAACAAGGCAAGAAGACTTTCTAGAAGAGAAATGGTGAAGGAAGAGTCAAGCAAGAAAGAGAAGGACTAAATTATTTGCTATGAGTGTAAGAAATCTAGATACATAAAATATGAATGTTTAATATGGAAAAAAAACTAAACCTAAAAAGACAAAAGAAGAAGGCCATGGTGGCTACATAGAGCTATAATGACATATCCGATGAAATGGCCAACGTATGTCTCATGGCTGTTGATGAGTCCAAGGTATCTTATAATGCTAATCCTTACTCATTTGATGAGTTACAAGATACATTTGATGAGTTAACATTAGAATTTAAAACCATGAATTTGAAATATAAGAAAATGGTTTCTAAACTTATATAAGAGAATGAATTATTAAGCATGACAAAAAATAAGCTTAAAAAGAAAGTAGATGAGTTACAAGTTGAAATTAATGATCTATCTAAGAAAAATATGAACTTGCATACCTTATTCTCAAGGTTTTATATGGCACAACAAAAGTTAAGTGATATGCTAGAAATAAAAAGAGCATTTTTTTTATAAAGATAGCTGAAGTTGTAATGAAATTGAAAAAGAAACTCTCTTTAAGAATTTGTTTGTGAAACAAAACAAATAATTTGATGCATTTAGCATAAACACTCATCACCATAAACTTGGTCGTACATTTCATACTTGTTCTTTGAAGGTTAGTAAGTTTAGAGGCAAGCTCGCTAGGAGGGTATGGATTCCTAAGGGAGTTAGCACATCTCAAGATGAGGCTCCTAAAATGAAATTGATTCCAAAAGGCACTAGAATTGTGAATACTAATACTCAAGGGCCCAAGAAAATTTAGGTACCTGGAAACAAAACATGATTTTGTGTTTGTAGGAGGAAGAGCATTGCTTTAAAGTGTATTCAACAAGGAAAAATTTCTGGTTCCTTGATAGTGGATGCTCAACACATGTGATTGGTGACAAAAGTCAATTCATGGAACTAAGGGCTAAAGACGATAGAAATGTTACTTTTAGTGATAACTCAAAAAAACAAGTTAAAGGCATTAGAACCGTTGGTATCTCTTGATAGTGATAATGTAGAGATTTACCAAGAAAATCAAGTTGAAGCATCACACAGGGAGTAAGAACAAACAATGCAAAATTAAGAAGCTCCAAAAGAAGATGAATTAAATAAGCCAACTCATGTTGAAGTGAAAAGAATCATCCTAGACAGTTGGCTTATGTTAAAGAAGGTGAGATAATTGGAGATTTAAATCAAGGGGTAAGAATTAGATCCTCTCATGCAATTATATGGCTTTTCTTTCTTAAATTAAACCTAAGAATTTAAATGAGGCCTTAAAAGATGATAGCTAGATCATGGCCATGCAAGAGAAATTAAATCAATTTGAGAGGAGTAAAGTTTGAAATTTAGTGAAAGACTTAGTGATTATCCCATTCAAGCTAATAAATGGGTCTTTAGGAACAAACTTGATGAGTATGGAATCGTAGTTAGAAATAAAGCTAGATTAGTAGCTAAGGGATATAATCAAGAATATGGAATTAATTTTGATGAGACTTATGCTTCCATAGCTAGATTAGAAGCTATTAGAATACTATTAGCCTTAGCATGTTTTAATAATTTCAAGTTGTTTTAAATGGATGTCAAAAATGCATTTTTAAATGATTTTATTAATGAGGAAGTTTATGTTAGGCAAGCTCTTAGTTTTGAAAATCCTTATTATCCTAATTATGATTTTAAACATTCAAAAGCTTTTTATGGTTTATAGCAAGCTCCTAGAGCATGGTATGAAAGCCATTCAAAATTTTTAATTAAAAAAGGTTTTAATAGAGGTAATGTTGACAAAACTTTTCCTTTATAAAAGTCGAAGGTAATGATGTTCTAACAGTTCAAGTTTATATTGATGATATTATTTTTAGTGCTACTAATAAATCTCTTTGTCAAAAATTTTCTAAGATAATGCAAGGTGAATTTGAGATAAGCATGATGGAAGAATTAACATTCTTTTTGAGACTACAAGTCTAGCAAGAAAAAGATATCATCTTTATCAATCAAGCAAAGTATTCAAAGAAGTTGCTCAAGAGGTTCAAGATGGATGACGCAAAGCCTTGCTCCACACCTATTAGTATTTCAACCAAAGCTCGAGAAGGATGAAGAAGGTAAATATGTTGACTCTAAACTTTATAGGTCTACGATAAGCTCATTGCTATATCTTACCACAAGTAGACCCGATATAATGTTTAGTGTATGCTTATATGCTAGATATCAACCATCACTTATGGAGTCACATTTAGTTATCATAAAAAGAATCTTTAGATATCTTAAAGAAACTCCCAATCTAGGCTTATAGTACCTAAAATGATCATCTCTTGTCTTACATGCTTATTTTGATGCAGATTTTGGTAGATGTAAAATTGATAGGAAAAGCACTTTCAGTGCTTATCGATTTCTTAGAAATATGCTCATATCATGGTTTAGGGGATTACAAAAGGAATAATTTTCTATATCTGTGAAAGGATAGAGAAAAAAGGTCATTGTTCATTTCAAACATAGCCATTTGAATTGACAAGCATTTTGACAAAAAAAAGGTTGTTTTCTTTCTGAAATCATTTTGAATACCTAAATAACATGATGTTGGACTTAATTTTTTTTTTGTAAAGGCTTGAGTTATGCCCTTCAACATTATCAGCTTTGTGGCCATCAATGAATTTTGGTTTTGGTTGAGCCTTTGAGAAAGAAAATCGAATTGGCATTGAAAAACATCTCGAATTTCACATCATATTTATTAAGTATTGAATTGATAACATTTTATGCCAAAGGAAAAGGTGTTTTGGGCTCATTTTTTTTCATTCTTCCTAAATCAAGGATTTGGAAGAGTGTAATGGAAGTTGTGATAAAAGGTTATCTAAATGAGAGAGGTCTCGAAATTACTATCATTATTTTAAAACACGTCAAACTATCGACATCCGAATATTTTAGGAGCATAACTTATTATTTGACCTTCAAGGAATCCAGAAAAAGAATATTTAGGTGTAAAAGGTCTATGATGGTGAAAGGTCTATAGTTGAATATCTAGGACAATCATATTAGTAGAAATAAAGGACTGTTTTGAGAGAGTTCAACCTATTGGTGATCATCTATTAAAGAAAATTTTCAAAATGTTCTCATTATCCTAGATACTAGAAATCATTATTAACCAAATTCATGGTCCATGACAATATTCATAATATTCATAAATCAAAATTTATTTCAAAATTCATAATTTCTAAGAAGAAATATACAAAATTTTAAAGTTAAGATAGAAACTGCCCCTTATTGGCATATTATGATAAGGTGGATGACGCTTAAATCAATTATCCTTGATAAGCGTCCACTAACTCATCAAAATTTGCTACATGGGCCTTAAGGGCATACATTTTACTTTTCTTTCCAGGGGTTTGCCTTTTTTTTTTATCAGGAATGAGTTTTGACCTTTATTAAAAACTTTGGATGTGCCACAAAAAATTTAAAAAATTCTTTAAAATGCTTCAGATTTCACCATCAAAGACTTTGAAAATGCTTTTATAATGCTTCGGATTCGCCATCGAAGACTTAAAAACTTTTTGAATGCTTTAAAAATCACCATCGAAGCTTTGTCTTCGAATATCACTATCGAAGACTTTGAAAACTCTTTGGAATGCTTTGAAAATCACCATTGAAGCTTTATCTTCAAATACCACCATCAAAGACTTGTCTTTGAATATCAATATCGAAGACTTTGAGAACTTTTGAATGCTTCAAAAATAACCATCGAAGCTTTATCTTCGAATATCACCATTGAAGACTTGTCTTCAAATATCTCCACTGAAGACTTTGAAAACTCTTTTGAATCTTCGAATATCACTATCAAAGCCTTTGAAAGCCTTTTTGAATGCTTCGAATATCACCATCAAAGCTTTGTATTTGAATATTGCCATCGAAGACTCTTTTTTGCCTCTAAATGATACTGTTGCATCATCCCAAGTTGATTTTTCGAATTTATACGCTCTTTGTTTTTGAATTCTATTTCTATGACAGGTTTCATCTTCCCTATTGTATGCCTATGAACATGCTCTGTATTAGTACAGTTTTGATTTTGAATTTTATAATGTTTTGTTGACTAATAGCATAAGCATTAGTTGTTCAAGAAAAAGTGGCTATAACTCTCATTCTTTTTTGCAATTGCTAAGGTTGCTGAATGATGAAAGGTTAGGGATGAGGCACAGTCTAAATAGATTTCTTCATTTTTTTAGCTTTCTATGGTCTTGGCCTTCATCAATTGTGATAGAATTACTTTCTCATCCCATATATACTATCTGTTGTTTTTTGGTTAGCATGAATATGTATTATGGGACTGGCTCCCAAATATTAAGTACTTTTGGGTGATTGCCTTTTAGCTTATACTTCTTCGGATCCCCAGTAGAAGTGTTGGAATTATACTTCTTTGGATGCCTTTTAGCTTATAACTTTTTTTATCTTTTTACTTCTTTAAATGGCTTGGAATATTCGTGGCTCCTATTTCCCTTTATTATTTTAAACTCATTTCCATTTATATTATCGATTGACATATCATCTTTCTACCTTGTGATTCCATATTATTCAACCTTAAATAAAAATTAACTTAAATTAGTCTACGAGAATATGGATGTGTCTTGTTAACATTAATCTTTATTAATATCCTTGTATGATTATCAATGAATGAAAAATTGATATATGGATTATTGAATGAATAAATTAGCAAATGTAAGAATAAATAAGTGTATAAGGCAATATTTAATGGTATGAATTGGAGGCTACGGGATTGGTTAAATATCAAGATTATTAAAGAATTCAAGTCGTAACTCAATACCATTATTTCACCAACCAAAATTTTTTGATTTATGCATTATACAAAACCATATTTACAAGATTCAGTGTAGCCAAAAAAGGATTGCTTTTGCAAGTACTTCATTTTCTGAGCTATGTTAGTGTTTCTAAGAGATTTTCCTAAATCCTAATCTTTTTATTTTTTTACCATTTTATTGTTACCCTGTATTTACAAAACTAAGCAAGTAGCCTAAAAGGTTTGCCTCCATAACCACTTCATTGCTCCTTGACATCCTAATGTTTCTACTGAAGCAATAAGGGTTCAGCAACAACATTTAACTTTAATTCAACTCGGATTATGCTGACGTTTAATAGGTTTTAAACTTTTTTCTTGAATGCATGGCATTTTTCTATGGAAAGCCTATGTAATCCCGCATGGTATTCACAATGAGCATTAATGTCATACCATTTAGGATAAGAAGGTTTATAGGGAGGAATGTGCACAGGAATTATTAGGTGATTTTGGCACAAAAGAGAGTACAGCTACATAAGTTAGTGGAATCAAATAAAATTGATAACTCGATCATGGTCTTTTCTTAATATGGGTTTTAAAAGATGATGGGGTAGCGCTAGAAAAATTAGTAGGGTTGAGGGTAAACTAATTGTATAGGTGTGGAATTAGGTGGCTTTATTTCAATCACGTAAGTAAATGAGGGATTAGAATCTTTGTCTAGTAGTATGCTTGATTGAGCCTTTAAGTCTTCAAGTGCTAAGGGTTAAGTTGAAGAGATTGGTAGCTCTTAGGGATCACCCTAAAGATTTCTGATGATTTTTGTCAATTTGAATAATTGTTCCTTTATCTCTTAGATTTCATGTCCTATTCTTCTGACTATTTCCTCTAAAGTTTTTATTCATGCTTCCAATCAATCTTCCATACTCTAATTTTCTGGATTCATGGAGGACAAGGATGCTCCTAGGTAAAGTTCCTTTTTTGTTCTGTGTAGAACCTCAAATATTTTTATCAATCTGTTAAGCAAGTTTTTCATTCCTTGGACTTTATGACTGAACTCTTCTTGGCTGGACTCTATTGCACTAATTCTTACTTTTAAATTGTTATCCATTTCTTGATCCTTAAAATACAAAAAATGGAAGGGTTTTAGTATATTGTAGAAATTATGATTTAACGATTCTGAACAGGTCAGAAATGATTTTTCAAATTCCATCATGCCCTTTCCTTGTACATGCTGTAAATGTCAAAACAGGCCTAACTCTCCAAAAATTAATTTTGCCTAGAAAGTAATTTTCTAGGATTTTAAAAATATTTTTATATTATTACTTATCAATTACCATTCCAATGGTACCTTGCTTACCCTTTGAAGCCTTCGAATGAACTCAAAAAAATTCGAGAAAGAGAGACAACGTGATATTATCTCCTATTTTCTTTAGAATTAAAACTAACCTAGTCTCCCGAATCACCATCATTGAGACATTTGAACTTCTCAAAGTGCATTCAATTGGCTTCGTTACAACATAAGCCTTTTATGCTTAGATTAAGGCTCAAGATAAAATTTAGTAATCTTTGGGTCTTTATTTTTAAAATAATTTTTTTTTCAAAATATCTTTTCCTTTTAAAATATCAAAAACCTTTATATTTGAGGATACTTTAACCCCATTTCCACTAAAAAACTTGAATTTTCTCTCTCGAATATATTCGAGATTCCTAATTATTTTCTTAAAATATCAAAATCTTTATCTTCGGGGATACTCCAACCCTACTTCTCCAAGGGGATCTCCGACCCCGTTTTCCACTAAAAAACTTGAATTTTTTCTATCAGATATATTCAAGATTCCTAATTATTTTCTTAAAATATCAAAATTTTTATTTTTGGGGGTACTCCAATCTCGCCATTTTGAAAGGATACTCAAACACTATTTTCCATTAAAAAACTTGAATATTTTCTCTTAGATATATTCGAGATTCCTAATTATTTTCTTTAAATATCGAAATCTTTATCTTTGGGGATACTCTAACCCCACCTCTCCAAAGGGATACTCCAACCCCGTTTTTACCTTAAAATCTAAAATTTTTCTGTCTCCCAGATATCCTAGATTTTTCAATTAAACGTTTTTTCTATAACACATCTCCAAATTGCCATTTTGGTTATTTTTAATAATCGAAGATAATTACGAGATACATCTCGATCGTCTTTTTTTTTACGTTCTTTTATTTGTGATTGTTTATTTGTGAAATCATTATACCTTTTTTCATCTTATTAACACGTTTCCTTTTTGTAGTGACTATCATGCATTCATATTTAAAATTAGTTTTCAAAAAAAATTTACAAAGCAATGTTCCATGTCGGTATCTCTCCAGTGCCCAATATGGAATATCTGAACTTTTAAAATTTAATCCAAAAATTATTTTCATGAAGAATCCTTATGCTTCTCATACCTCTGTGATGCATAGGTGATATAAAATTTCTATCGCAGATTTATAATTTCCATAAAAGTTCATGCATTAAAGGGGATTATATCTAAATAATGACTAAATGAAGCTGATTAAGCCAAAATCGAAGGGAAATATAGTTAGCATGCATCGATTTTGGGTGTCATAGGGGTGCTAATCCTCCTCTACACGTAACCAACTCCCAAACCCAACCAACAAATCTCTAGACCTTGTAGACCTTGAAATCAATGTTTTAAATTTTGTAACTTAGGATATTGTTTTCAATAGGCATTTAACCATGCCTAGCTCGAAATCGTCGATGGTGACTCCAAATTTATGGTTACTTCATGGTAACTTTCTAACACTAGTTGGATGGGTGATTCATCTAACAGTCTTTCTTCCCTTCACATTATCATGCCTAATCTAGATCTTAACTATGGGATAACTCAAAGGCTCAACCACACCACCGTTTATCTTTTAAGTTGTGACGCCCGCTTTGGATCGTTCGGAGAGAAAAAAAGAGGTACGTAGCAAGAATAATTTTTAGTTTGTTATAATTTAGTCTCGATAATTTATTTTTGTTTTAATTAGATTTTTTTCTCACCTTCATGTTCCCAGATGAGGACTCATGCATGACATCATCATGCAAAATGACAAATATATTAATTAAACATTATCGAAAAGTAGAAAATCTTTAAAAAAGTGAAAAAAAATTAAAAAATGAATAAATAAAGGAAATTAGTAGAACAGCCTAGAACCATTTAGCCAAGAGGTTTTCATCAGCTCCTTAGTCGATTCTTCTCCTTTCAAATAAGGGAGACGATGTTCATTCGAAAAAGAATGCCTCAATGGCTAAAAAACACAAAGAAATCTTGAAATTTTCAAGTTTTTAAGGTACTTTTACTTAGAAAACTCTTGATTTTTCTTATTTCAAGCTTGTTTCATCTTTTTAGTGAGCTTTTGACTACTAGAGCTTATGGATTTTGATCCATGTTAAAAGGCCAAGTATGAAAGCCATGGTCAAAGTTTCTTGATTTTGTCTTGTTATATTTGATTTTTATTAGCAATAAGTTAATTCTCATCAAGATAATTTGTGTTTGTTAATAAAAATGATGTTATTTTCATATGTTTATAATTTTATGCTATTTTCCTTGTTATTTTCGTATTTTATAATTATGAAAACATAAGGACTAAAGTACAAATAAATTTCAAGCTCGGCTAAATATTCCATCGACCTTTAGGGGTGTCTTCATAAATTCTAAACATGTTCAAATGCATTTCATACATTTTTAACTATTTAAGGGCCTTTTTATAATTTTAAAAAGTTTAAGGGTATATTGGGAAAAAAATATTTTTAACGCTATAGGTATTTAGCTGAACCTTCATTGTAACTTTTGATGTGATTTATCTATTGCTTTGGATATGTTTGATGTTTGATTTTATCTTTTATATCATGCAGGGACTAAATTGTAGAAATGAAAGAAATTATTTCTAGGCCATATAAGTTTAGTCGAATGCTTCATGGGCCTTTGAGGACTTTTTATGCATTATTAAAATGTTCTGATCCATACTATACATTTTTTAAACTTTAGGGATCTTTTTGTAATTTTGTAAAATTTAGGGATTTGTTTGCAAAAATGTGATAAAATTTGTTCTAAGGCCAAGGGTATTTCACCAAACACTTTTGATGATATTAGGCATGTTTTCAATGTTGATTTTTTTGTGTTTAATAATGTTTTGTAATGTATATTCCATGTAAGGACTATTTTGTAAAGTTAGAAAAGTTTAGGGACCATTTTGTAAAGACTAGAATTTTTAAGGTCAAAATGGTCATTTTTCATGTCAATTACCCATTTAAGGTGTTTTGGTCATTTGGAGACATTTCTAGCAGTTTTGCCATTTTAAGGCTAAAATGTAATTTTGAGAAATTTAAGGACCTATTAGCAATTTTTGCATTTTAGGTCAATTTTGATGTCCAAGGTACCCAACAAGGGTAAATTATCATTTCATATCATTATCAAGTCTTTTAAGGTTACCGGGATACTTATATGTCAAAGGTATATCCTAGGGACATTTTAGTAATTTATTCTAAAACCAAATCCTTTATGATCATGGGAGTACTTCTATGTCGAAGGTGCATACTAGAGATAGGTTCATCTTTTTATGAAGTTATCGAGCCTTCTAGGGTTATCGTGATGCTTTAATATTGAAGGTAGATCTTAAGGATATTTTAGTAATTTAAATTAGAAGGTCTTACGTGATCACAGGGATACTTATATGTTGAAGGCATACAGTAGGAATAGGTTCATTTTGTTACAATAATATCAAATCCTTTAAGTTATCGGGATACTTTTCATCTTGAAGGTATACTTAGGGACATTTTAGTAATTTATCTTAGAACCAAGGCCTTTAGAGTCATTGGAATACTTTTATGTCAAAGGAGTACTTTAAGGGTACTTAGGACAAGTTTCTATTATATTTCATAAAATCGAAATATTTGAAAATTAAGGCAATGTCTCCAAGTTAAAGTAGTACGTGGAATTTCTCCCAGCATATGAAAAAAGGCTTTCATGGATTACATTAATAACAAGATATACTTTTCAAAATGAATATTAGGAATATTCAAATTTTGTAAAAATAAAACTTTTCTTATTTTTTCAACTTTTCGGAGGGGTATTGTTGACACTTAATCTTGTTCGGGCTTTTTCCCTATCATTCCAAAAAGATCCGAGACTACGAACTTAGCGTCTACCCAATAGAGGCAGGCTTCCTTCAGGTGGAATGAACATTTTTAAGACCTATTTAGTTGTGCTTAAATGGCTGAGGTGCATGTGACAGAAAAAGTATCATTTCAAAGGCTGATCTCGAATAAAAGGACGAATATCAAGGTAAAATAATTGGCTTTTAACTTTATACTTGTGAAATTTTAAAATTTATTTTTGCAGATGTTATCATGATCAAAATTTCACTCTAGGAATCTTTCGAGAATTTTTCATAAAAGTTAAGAAGTTGACCATCGTATATTTTTACTGATACTCGTGTAGTATTTATGTTGATACTCACTCTAACAAATTAGAAATATTTAAGGAAAAAATTTGAATTTTCACCATGAGGTATCAAGTTGTTAATTTTAGAACTTCAATTTGAATTTTTCACAGTATCGCGAGTATCATACTTGTGATATTTTTTTGGTAAAAATTGTTCTAGATTTCAATCTTTATTATTTTTATAAATTAATATTTTAATTAATTTATTGGATTCAATTCATTTTTATAAAATTGGAATATATTTTTGGAATTTTTCCATTTCCAAGATATGGAGTTTTCTACTTTGTAAATTTTTTTGATAAGATTTTTCTGAATTTATATTTTTTAAAATTCTTCAAATATTTTCATTAAATTCATATCAAAATCAGTTTCTAAAAATTTAATTTATTTTATGAGTTTTGTATTTTTTTAAATAAAAATTTTCTTTTAAAAGGGTTTTTGCTTTTAAAATTTTACTAGTTTAGAATCTTTAACTGCCTTTTCCTTGCGCAAAAAATTTTTAAAAAATTTCTTTTTGAATTTTTATATGGAAATTTTATTGCTTGTATTCTTATTGGGCCAAAATTTAAAATTTTCCATTTAATGGGCTTTAAAACCCATAAATTTTTCTAATGGATCCATAAGCCCATTAATTTTTTGAAAAGCCCTTTAACATGTCCAAGAAACTTATTTTGATTAAATTTTTAATGAAATTTGATATGTGAAATGTTATTCTTTGAATACAATAATTTTTAACTTGTTATAGTGTAATCTCTATAATTTGTTTTTGTTCAAATTAAATTCTTTCTTTCTCATGTCTCTAGATGATGATGTCATGCATGATAACACATGCTAAATGATTATTAATTAAAATCTTATGAAAACAAAAATAAAAATGTAATAATAAATAAATGAATAAAAAATAAATAAGGGGAAAATGGTAGAAACTTGTAGAAACATTTAGCCAAGGCAATTCTTTAGCCTTAGCTGATTCTCCCTTTTTATAAATAGGGGGAGAAAAGTTTCACGGAGGAGTTTAGATGCTAGAAAGACTAAAAATACTAAAAAACCTTAAAATTCTTAATTTTTTAAGCTTTTAAATGTAATTTTTCTTGTAAAATTTTTAATTTTTGTTCATTTCATGTTTGATTATTCCTTTTATTTAGCTTAATGAATACTTGTGCTCATGTATTTTGTTTCATGTTCAAAGGCCAAGTATGAAGGCCATGATCAAAGTTTGATGATATAGTTGTTAAATTTAATTTTTGTTAGTAATATGTTGATATTTCATCAAGATTACTTTTATTTGTTGATAAAAATATTATTATTTTCATATAAATATTTTCATGTTGATTTATTATGTTCTTATGCATATTAACGCTCGGTAAAAATTATGACATATATGTATGTTGATATTCATGAAAACATGTGATGAATAAAACTGTTTTAGTTGATATATATGCTAGCCAAAAATGTTTATGGTCTTCGAATAATTTTTCATGTTTGGTTTCATGGTATTTTGAATTAGTTTCTACTATTGGAAATTTGTGGGGACTTAAAAATAATTTTTTCCAAAATTTTAAAGGCCTTGGAAGGCTTGGCTAAATCTGATCTTGATGATTTAGTGATGTTTTGATGATTTTTAATTTATTTGGTAATTATAGAAAATATAAAAACTAAACTGCAAAAATTGCAAAATTTTTTCTATACATATCCAAGCTTGGTTGAATCATGTAGACACCTTTGGAAGTGTTTTCATGCTTAGTCTACTATATATTAGTGTGTTTCATGCATTTTTTATCATTTTGAGGCCATTTTGTAATTTTAAAAGTTTTAATGACTTATTTACAAAATTGAAAAATTTTTGTTCCTAGGCCATTCGTGTTTGCTTGAACAAATTATATAATTCTTTGTACGTGTCTTATGTTGATTTGGATGTGTTTAATATTTGATTTGGTTTCTTATTTCATATAAGGGACTAAATTGTAAAAATGAAAAAGTTTTGTTTTAAGGCCTATCATACTTGGCTGAACCATTTCTCGACTTTTATGAGTGTCTTTCATGTGTGTTTAACATATTTGAATGTGTTTTTATAATTTTTACCAATTTAAGGTTTTTTGTAATTTTAGAAAGTTTAGGGACTAGTTTGCAAATTTTGAAAAAATTGCTCTAAGGCCATAAGTGGTTGATCGAATACTTCTTACATGACTTCTATGATTTTATGAGATGAATTTTGTGTTTAATTACGAATTTATTTTGTATAAGGACTAAATTGCAAAGTTACAAAATTTTGGAGATCATTTAGAAAAACTTTGTATTTTAGAGTTAATGAAATATTTTTGACATTTTAAGAATATTTCTAAATTGCAAAGTTAGCATTTTAGAGTTAATGAATTATTTTTTGACATTTTAAGAATTTATTTTGTATATGAACTAAATTGTAAAGTTAAAAAAATTCAGGGATCATTTGGAAAACTTTGTATTTTTGAGTTAATGAAATATTTTTGACATTTTAAGAATATTTCTAACAGTCCTCCAATCCTCCAAAAGGGTGTAGAAAATATTAAAACTTTTCGTACTCCTTTAATTTTCCAGTGGGGGTATGGAATGCAATTTTCAAAGATTAGGGACCTATTAGTAATTTTTGCATTTTAGGTAATCTTAATGTCTAAGTTACCCATAGAGGGTATAATTGTTATTTCATATCATTTCCAAGTCCTTGAGGGTACCAGGATACTCTTATGTCAAAGGTAAACCTTAGGGGTATTTTAATAATTTTTCATAGAATTAAGTCCTATGTGATCACCAAGATACTTATATGTTGAAACTATACAGTAGGAATAGGTTCTTTTGTTTATGATGCCATCAAGTCCTTTAAGGTTACCAAGATACCTATGTGTCGAAGGTAAACTTTAGGGATATTTTAGTAATTTTACTTATAACCGAGTACTATGTGATCACTGGGATACTTATATGTTGAAGGTATATAGTAGGGATAGGTTTCCTTTTTTATGAAGCTATTGAATCCTTTAGGGGTATCGAGACAAGGTATACCTCGAGGTTATTTTTGTAATTTTGCATCAAAACCAAGTCTTCTAGAGTTACTAGGATACTTTCATGTCAAAAGTACTTTAAAAGACATTTTGGTCTTATAAAAAATGTTTGAGTCTTTTAAGTTTAGTTTCGTATGTAAAGTCAAGATCGAGTCCTAGGACAAACTTTATTATTTATTGTAAAATTGAAATTTTTAGAAATCAAGACAATGTCTCTGATATTAAATAGTTTGTGGAATTTCTCTCAGCATATGAGAAAGTTTCTACGGATTATTTTAATAATGAGATATCCTTTTAAAAATATGAAAATCGAGATTTTTTAAATTTAAAAAAAACTAAAACCTTTTGTATTCCTCTGAGTCTCTAGTAGGGCATAAAAGATATTTTGATTATTAAAACCTTTCGTACTCCAGTGGGGTACAATAGAAAATGATAAAAACTTTCATGTTTTTTTGGTTCTTTAGAAAGTTGCAAAAGATATTTTGATTTTCAAAATTATTAATGCTCGATTTTCTTATCCACAATAATAAATTTGTTCTATAAGATTTTATTTTTGATATATGGGAATTATAATTAAATATCGAATATTAAAATCAAACAAAAATCAAAATTTAAATTAACACATGGTTAATAAGGTACCGATTGCTGAGTATCACGAGAAGGTTGATCCTTATTTGTGATTGTCACTAACTCTCGGACCTTTTTAAGTGATCTCTGGTATGAGCACAAATCTCAGGGTTTGTTTTAAGGGTTTTGTAACCCTCAAAATATTAGTGCTGATAGGTGACCAATCTCGCCTAGCCAAAAGTGATCGGTGGTTACTCCAAAATAAATGGTCATTTTGTAATGACTATTTAGAGTTAAGATGAGTGAGCACTTGATAATTTAGTCCCCACACATAAAAAATAAAGAAAAATATTAATAATGATATGAGTCGCTAAAAATAAAAGAACAATGATATATATATATGGGAACAATAGGTATATTCGCCATTTTAAGTTAGACTGGTCAGGATTCATATCCAAGCTATGTTATAATAAGTATGAAAAAGATAATGATGAAGTTTCTTGTATTCCTTTAGCTCTCGATGGGGTACAAAAAATACTTTGATTTTCAAAAATATTGAAAACCTGATTTAATAAAATTGTTTCATAAAATTTTATTTTGATATATGAGAATTATAATTAAATACTAGATATTGAAACTGAATAAAGATCATAATTTAAGTTAGCTTATGGTTAATAAGGTACCAATTATCGGACGTCATGAAAAGGATCAATCCTTACTTATGATTATAATCGACTCCCAAACTCTTTCAAGTGATCTCTAGTATTATTGTAGATCTTAGAGTTTGTTTTTAGGGGTTTCGTGACCATCGAAATACGAACTCTGATAGATCTCACTTAGCCGAAATAGATTGGTGGTAACTTTAAGACAAATAGTTGTTTCCTAATAACTATTTAGGGTTAAGTAAAGTGAGCAATTCATCTCGATAATTCAGTTCCCAAACACAAAAATATGGAAAAAATAATAATTATATAGCCCTTACAAATAAAGAATAATGATATTTAGATATACATAGGAATAAAGGGTATATCCACTTTTTAAGTCGAGATGTTCAAGACTTATATCGGAGCCATGTTGCGACATCAAAGTTACTCTTGGCTTTGAACTCTCATCGTAAGTTTTGCTTTTTGTACATCAATGAGAGTTCTACTGGTAGCTAAGAATGGTCTCCCAAGAATAATTTGAATTTCACTATCTTTCTCCATGTCAAGTACAAGGAAGTCAGTAGGAAAAATGAATTTGCCAACATTCACAAGCACATCCTCCAGAATGCCTCTTGGATGAGCATATAATCTATTGGATAATCGTAATGTAACTGTAAAAGGCTTTACCTCCCCCACACCAAGCTTCAATAGATAGAAAAAGGCATTAAATTTAGACAAGCTCCTAAATCACATAAAGTTCTGCCAAAAAATTTGTTACCTAGAGTGCATAGAATGGTTAAGTTTTCTGGATGCTTAAGCTTTGCTAGCAATTTCTTTTAAAGGATAGCATTGCACTCTTCAATAAGTGCAACTATCTTAAGCTCACATTATTTCCTCTTCTTTGGCAAATTTCTTTCATAAACTTAATATTTTTGGCATTTGTTCTAAAGCTTCAACAAAAGTTTATATTAATATAAAGCTTTTTAAATAACTTGAGAAACTTCTAGAATTGATTATTAAGCTTTTGCTTTTGAAGACACTAAGGAAAAAGTGGTAAGGGGTAGCCTGAATGTGGCTTTTCTTGCTCCATTTATTTTTGCTTCTTTTTCTCATTTTCTTTATCTGTTGCTTTAGTTGATTTACCTTGCTTCTTGCTACAACCTTTAGCCTTTTTTCTTTCCTTAGTGTGATTGCATTAGATTGCTCTTTCCTATCCTTTTTTAGGTTGATCCATCAGACAATTGTTGATGGCATTAGCAAGTTGGCCTGCTTATATTTCAAGGTTCCTTATAGATGTTGCTTGGTTCTAAAGAAAAGCTTTAGTTCTCTTAAGGGGTTTTACTTGTTCCTGAACCATAGCTTGAGTTTGTCCAAGAGATCTTAAACCATAGTTTGAGTTTCTCTAAGTGAATCTACTTGATTCTGAATGACAGCATCAATTTTTTTCATAAACTACAATAAAATTTTTTCTAATGATGACTTCATTTCTTGAATGGGAGTTTGAGCTTGGTAAGGAAACCTAGGAAGGAATGCTTGCTTACATATAAAGAAAGGCCCTTGATTTTTATTCCATGAAAAATTTGAATGATTCCGCCAACTTAGATTATAAATGTTGGAATAAGGGTCATTTTGCGACCTACTATAATTCCTAATATAATTAACTGATCCAGCATAGGTTGGGCAATTATCTTTAGAATGTCCATCACTACATACTTCACAAAAATGACTAAACTGAATGTACCTTATAGCATCCAATTTGTTTGAAAGTGTAGCTATTTGTGCATTTATTGACATAATGGCATCAATGTCATGACATAAGCAACTTTCATGCTAAACTTCTTTCCGTGGTCCACTAGTAATTATTAGAAGCCATCTTTTCAAGTAACTCATAAGCCTTCTGAGGTGACTTTCCAATTAATGTTCTACCTATTGCAGCATCAATAATAGTTCTTGTCAACCCATCATTTAATTATAAAGAGTTTGTACCTAAAGTCATTTAAGAAGACCGTGATGAGGACATCTTCGAAGTAGATCCTCTCGAGCTTCGTAAAGTAACTTTAAATCATATGGCATAAAAAAGTGATCTCATTCCTCATATTTGCTGTCCTGGTTGGAGAAAAATATTTAGCAAAAAAATTTAGGTGCAAGTCATCCCATGTAGTTATAGAGCCAGCAGGAAATGAGTTTAACCAACTCTTATCCTTATCCTAGAATAAGAAAGGGAATAGTCTCAATTTAATGGCATCATCTGAAAGCCCATTGTGTTTAAAAGTATCATATATCTTCAAGAAATTCACAATGTGACCATTAGGATCATCATTAGGTAAACTGCCAAATTGGACTAAAGTATAGATCATCTGAATAATAGCTGACTTTCTCTAAAAGTTATTAGCTCAGATTGTAGGTTTCTGGATACTAGAATTAATGCCTTGAACATAAGGGACCTTGAACTCTCCCAGGCACTTTGTATCTTTTTCTTCAGCCATGGTATTACTACAATGACCAAAGGTACCTTAAATATTTTTAAAAAATATAAATTAAGATTAAAATTGCTTGTTTTAATATTAGCAAAAATATTAAAACAATTTCCCAACAATGATGCCAAAAACTTCTTGTCAAATTTTCATACAAGTGCATATATCGTAAACAAGCAATATAATGAATGAGTAAAATATCATTCCCACAAGGAATTGAACTAAATTTGCTAAGTACTAAGATTAAAACAATTTATTCTTAGCCAAACAACTAATTAAGATATCTCTTAATAAAATTAAAATTTAACTAAATAGAAAAGAAAATAAATAGGGATTACTTAATTAATAAGAAAAGCCTATGATTACAATTTCTTGCAACACTTGATTTGAACTTGTATTACCCTTTTAACTTGTCTAATGATAATGAATAGTTAATCTAAAGTTATAATTTATTTATAAGTATCTTCCAATGGTTTTATAAAAATATCTCTATTAATCAATTTACTATATTCCTATGCAAATTGAATTAAAAGAAATTGACTAAGCTTAGACTCCAATTTAGTTACATATGGCATGCTCATATATTTCTATGTAAAATGCATATCAATTCATCCTAATAATGAATATGAAACATATATCATTCAATCCAAGTTTAAACACCAAATTCCCTTTTTCAAGTTTATTAAGATTACCAAATCAATCTAATTGGTGGCCAAACAATTAGAAGCTTTAGGAATAAGATTGAACAAATAATTCAAATATTATTAAATTAAGAAAAGAGAATAAAATAGTCCAAACTACATGTTGAGTTCCATTGCAACCATAGAAAAATAAATTTAGTTCGTATTGATTAAATAAAACACCAAACACTATAGTTTCACCATCATAAATATTATAATAAAGACAAAAATATTAGGGAAAACCAAAACTAAGAGTTATCAAGTCTCGGTCTTCAAGATTGTCTAATCCTTCTCTAATTGCAAAATCTTAATGGCTACCTTCCCCTTCAGGAAACTAGAGAAAAATAAAGCTATAAGGTATTTGGGATATATCTAATTCTAATCCTGAGTGTCCTACATACAGGCAAAATCCTAGAGAAAAACTTGGTCTGCAAGTAGCTCAATTACTTTATTTTTGGAAACTACCAAACTGAGTCTACTTTACTTTTTGATTAAGTTGTTGTGCTTTTAGAAATTCTTTTGGGATTTGACCTACAAATATACTAAAATACATAAATAGCTTTATAATTTAAATATAAGGAAAGTAAGTAATACTAATTTAGAAACCACTAAAAATAAATAGAATCAAAATAAAAATCTCTAAGACTTAACTAATTTAATGCACATAATGAGACAAATAACTCTATTTTGTAGAGTTATCAAACTAATGCCGAAGTCCTAATCAAATAGGTGACGTCACACATGAACATAAATGCCATTAAAGGCTTACATGACATCCTAAAATCGAATTTAGGTCTTAAAGGCACCATTAAAATGCTCATTGGTGGCTATGATGACATCAAGCTCATGAAAGACAACAAACACTCATTTGAAAGAAATGGTCCCCTTTCTTTCTCATTTTTGCTTTTGATTCAAATTAAAAATTAGATTTTTACTAACTTCAGGATACAGGCTAATTGAACTTAATAGAAATAAACAAGATAATAGAGAGAAGCAAGGAAGAAGAAGAAATAGAATTTTAGAAGTTATCAAAAGAATTTAAAATGAGATAAGAGACAGAATTTAAGATTATTTCATTATTTTTTCATGCCTTAGGCTATTGCTAATGCAGTTTATATAACCATCTTAATCGGTTGTTTATAATATAACCAGTAAAAGGCAACTACCAATTTAACCCTAACAACACCTTCCCCTTGATAACATCTTTGTCCTCACGCTTTAACAAATAATGGTTTTTTTAAGCTTATGACTAGTCAACATTAAAATGAGATATGTCATTAATCAATAGAGATATTGGAGGTGTGAATAATGATGGAGACATAGTCAAACAAGCCCACAACAACAGTCATCAAACAATTTACAACAAGTCTTCCAAAATATTCATTATCCACTTTCATGTACACAAGGATAAACTTTCCCTTTGAAAGCTTTGTTGCTTCTTGGAATATTGGAATAACTTGGAAAAGCTTTGTGACTTTAGGATTCACTATTTGTGCTATAAGCCTCCTCATTCTCGCAATCCACCAAAGAGTTTAAGTAGCCCAAAGCAACTGTAGATTCAAAAGTCAAAATACACTCAGCACCCTTCATGATAGTGATGTTAAATATACTAGGATCCCAAATGCGATCCTTTATCACATTCACATATTAAAGCTTTATAGGGATTTAGCATTCTTTGCTAAGAAATTCTTGACTTTATCTAAGATTTCAACCCACCCATTTAAATTTCCTATTAAGAAATCTTCAATGGTACATTTGCTCTTGTAAAAATTTATGCCAAGCAAATGCTGGTTATGCCACAATTCAACAACAAATTTTTTCACATTATGTGATTTGGCCTCTAACTTTTTCAATTGTTTTACTCTATTAACCCACTTGAAGGAAGTAGGCTCAATATCTATTTTAGATTGACCCAGAAGATCTATCACCAAAGCCTTTTCCAATTGATGAGTAAGATATTGCTAACTAGAATAATCAGTCCCAATCATATCACTGACCCCTTTAACAGTTTCTATATCACCTATTCTCATAAGTATTTTGTCCAAAATCTTCGATATGTTGGAATAAAAGTTCGCAAACTTGCTTCGCAAATCCATACATAATTGATCCATTAAGCACTCAAGTTTGGATCCTAAGTTCACCAATCCCTTTCATAACTATGCTAACTCGTTCTCCAACAACATCGTCACATTGTCATCCGCCATGATCGAGTCATAGTGGCTCTGATACCAATGATACGGGCTAATTGAACTTGATAGAAATAAACAAGATAATAGAGAGAAACAAAGGAGAAAAAGAAGAATTTTAGAAGTTATCAAAAGAATTTAAGAGATAAGAAAGATAATTTAGGATTTCATTTCATTATTTTTCATACTTATAGATTATTCCCAATACAATTTATATGACTGCCTTAATCGGTTATTTACAATACAACCAGCAAAAGGTAACAACCAATTTGATTTGTTACACTTGGATGATAATATATTTCAGTAAATTCAAAACCCCACAGCTATTATGATGGTGAGGACGGCTGTTGTTGAAGATGATGCAATTGGAGATGGAACTACTTCCATTGTTATTTTTATTAGGGAGCTTATTAAACAATCTGAGTGTGACATTGATGAAGGTTAGTTCTACAAATTTCTTCCTCAAAATAAGTTGTGAACATCTTTTAGCCTTTAGGCACTGAAACTTTCTGCCACTTTTTTCTTTGAATTTGGGATTTTTGGAACTTAGCAGTATTAGGTTTTTCTTGTTGCTTTTTTCTGTCTTAGAAATTTCTAAAAATATAAAAATGAAAATTTATGTTATAATTAATTAAAAAATGAAAAATGGTTAAAATTTAATGCCAATTGTAACATAAATTTTCTATATGAAAGTAAGTCATGCATTTTATTATGTATATATATGTGCGTATGTATTTATAATTTTTTTTTGGTATTTCAAACACAGTTTACAGTTTTAGATTTAAAAAAAAAAAATTTCCATTTCTGACTACCTTGGACTGAGTACTGGAAGTTATTTGTTATTTTAATGTAAACAGGAAACAAAATATCTTCCTTTTTTTCTTTTGCCTTTTCTTTTTGGCCCGAATTTGGGGGTTGCTAGTGCCTTGGTGTTTAAGATAATCAGAGCCCATCATTCAATGCTTATTTATGGTATTAATGTAACTAATCATTTCAAAAAATTTAATCATGCTTGTTTTAGGGATGCATACAGGCATCTTGTTTAATGGTTTTGAAATTGCCAAAAGAGCAACACTCCAATTCCTTGAAAAGTTTTAAAACTCCTGAGGTGATGGGTAATGAACCAAATAAAGCGATTCTAAAAATGGTTGCCAGAACAACACTAAGGATTAAGGTATTGTTTTTCTCTTTCTTCTTCTCTTGACCTCCCTCCATTATGATTTCTAGTGTATCTGAATCATGCGATTGATGTATTGTTTTCCTATGCAGTTATATGAAGCATCAGCAGATTAGCTGACTGACATAGCTGTTAACTCGATAAGTGCATGTACTATTGTTTACTGTTTAAAACTGACTAATAAGAATGTCAAACTGATATTTGGACTTATACTTATCATCTGGTTAGTTGGTTAAGACTTTAGTTCTTAACTTTGATTTAATGTGATAGCTATTGTGTGTCCGAAAACCTAATGAACCTATTGATCTCTTTATTATGGAAATAAAACACATATGGTATAAGTTTGATGTAAACCGCAGCTGGCATGTTACAATTCCTGGCTTTTTTTTTCTTCATTGTAAACACACCTCTTTTTTGGGGTGTCCGTAGTGTCTCTCTATTTCTCTCATTTAAACTTTCAAAATTAAAAGATTCAACGGCTTTGGTTTAGGTTGCTATATTAATGGTAACATATGGGATTGCTTGCTAGTATTACTTGTAAGAGTAATTTTGGGAAAATTTGATGATTATGCTCTGCTTCTAAATGATTGGGGTTCATTTCTCATTTTATGGTGATCCACATAAGGGAAAAGAGCCATTCTCGAGATTCTAACTTGTCTATTAGGCTTTTGGTTCAGGAACATTGATTTTTTGATTTATTATAACTTTTGTTAAAGTGGTTTATGTTTATAATTTTACTCCTCAGTACTATACTATCCTTGATGGTATATAGCTTTCATTAGTTAGCTGGAAGTATACTTTGTGCAAGAATGAATATTATTAGTCATATTAATGAGAGAACCTATAAAATTGAATCTCACTGTGCATATATTACCATTATTTGTAAGAGTTACCCATTTTTTATTATTTGCACTCTTATATTGTTATTTTTTCACTTAATAGAATTAGATAGTTGGAGCTAAGTTTTGCATGTAAAATTGATACTTTGTGCTTTATTTATTTATTTCCTATTGTTATTATATGGTTTCTTTTCTTACCTTAATTCTCCCATAGGTTGATGGCCCAATCCTTGACCATGGTTTAGGCATCCTGATATGAGGCAACGAGCAGAAAGTTACTGTATTTTGACTCCATTGTATCATTGGAGTATGAGAAAAGGTGCAAACATGCAAGTGTCTTTTAACTTTTTCTTTTGTTTTTCCTCTATTTATTTGAACAAAGTTAAGTGATTATAGTAGTTCTCCTCCTTCACTAAATCTAATCTCCAATAGGCCAAGCCCCTCATTTGGCATCTAATTGCTTTATTTTCATATGCTGTCCTTGAGATTTCTTCCTTTACGAAAAATAAATTTAATTATATATAAAAATAAAAAAATCATTGTTTCTTAAATATATGGTAACCTGTGTTACTCAGATTCAGTTGTAAGCATCAGATATGAATATATGTCTGACATTAGTATATTCAATTTTTTCTAAGTTTTTCTATGTATTTGGAGGGTTCGTAGAGGGCATATCTCCAAGCCCATTTATAGAAATGGTTTAGACATGAGTACTTTAAGAAAATGAAGAGTTAAAGCAACATAAGTGGTAACCAATGTGGTAGCTGGGCAATCTTGTAGTTGATATGCTGTATCTAGTTTGAGCATAATTTCACAATCATAAAGTTCAGGTCATGGTCATGTAGAAATTAAATCATTTATCCATGCTTCTACTAGTCAATTCATTATATAATCGTGTTCAATTATGCATTTATTTATCTTTTTCGTATTTTCTTCTATATATTGTGGTTAATTTTTCCATTTTTTTCAATATAAATTATTGTTTTTTGCTAGACAAATTTTAAATGTTTGAGCTCATTTCTTTGAATTGATATAGTTTGATTAGAAATTTTTTTGAATCATTATTGACAATTCTTTTACCATTACTAGTTTATCTTGCAATAAAATAAGATACAACTTTGACTTATTATAAACTATCCATTCTTATTTTTCCAGTCATAGCTGATGCTTATGTTATTGTGGGCATAGTTTGTTTCTATTATCATCATACAAGTAACATTTTAGTTTTTAGTGAAACAAATGCTAGCTTTTTCTACTCAAATGCAGAGGAAATGGTTGCAGTAGAAAGGCATGCTATTGATGAAAGAATGAAAATAATTATTAAACCAAAAAATAAGGTAGCTTTTGGGATGCATCATTTACTAACCTTATAAATGAGGCATTTGTGCATATTTCTTACTATGTCCTATGCTTCTTGGTCATATGGAGGTTTGTGCAAGAACTGATGATAACTTTGTTGTCATCAACCAAAAGGGTATTGATCCCCTTTCCTTGCATCTCCTTCAACAAGCAGAGGTAAGTTATGAACCTTTGTTCTTTCTATCTTTATCTAGACTCCCAACGTATAAATCTTTAACAATGTCTTGTTTGATTGTTGCATATAAATCAATTTTCTTCTCGACAAGTCAGTTTGTTACTGAACTTATCCATGTTTCTCCCGATGAAGAAAATGATCAATAGGTGAATACATGATTACTAAGATACCTAACTATTAATTTTTGTGCCCCTGAGTTGCAAAATGTAATGCCATTGTCATTGCATTAGGTCAAGTGTTAGCAAGAGATATGTTTCATAAGCTTCCATTTTAGCTATCATGTTTGTGGTTTCCTTATTTGATTAGGATAGGCATCTTGGTTTAAGAACAAAATATGATTCCTCGTAGCTTGATGCAAGTGTAAAAATAGTTGGTAGTCATTAGTAGCAGTTAGCAGTTTTGACTAGGAATTTTGTTACTTGTTAGTTGAGTTGTTAGCTGTTAGTGAAATTGTTAGCACAATTCATTGAAATGTATATATTGTATAGAGTGAGCATGTACAAGCATGATGATGAATAATATACATATTTCCTCTACTTCTTTCTCTTTTTTTCTCTCTATTCTCCCTTTATCTTTTTCTCTATAATTTTTATTCTCTTGTAGGGTTTTTGTCTTTGAATTGGCATTAGCATTAATTGGTATCAGAGCATTGTCCTAGCCTCCATAGTTAAAGGTACAAGGTCACATGAGCTTAAGAAGCTTGAGGATTCAATCAAAGAGGTCTTCACCAAGATTCACAACAAAGAACTGTATCTAGAAAGAGTCATGATTGGTCTTAAGCAGGAGCTCTCAGCTCTCAAATTACAATAGAACCTTCTCATAAGCCAATTCAGTGACATTAGGGCTTAGTAGACAACACAAGCAGCCCAACAAGGGTGTGGGCAATACTTCGCCACTCGTATCTATCATAGACTTTCTAAGATTCACAAGGGATGACCTTGCAAGTTGGCTTTACCCCTGCTTGTAGTTCTTTAAGGTGGATGGCACAACAGAATCAACCAAGGTCAAGTTGGCTATTATGAATCCTAAAGGTAAAGCATTACAATGGCACTATAATTAGGTTTGTTATATAAGGTGTAATGCAGCAATATCATGGGATGAGTATGTGCAAGCATTAGAAGATAGGTTTAGGAAAAAATATATAGAGACCTCATGACTGAGCTCCTCGTTGCAAATAAACAAGGATGGTTACTCAATATCATGAATAGTTTTAATTCTTGCTAGGTAGAGTAGAGGTCTCTAAACAGTATGCCATTAGGTTCTTCTTAAAAGGTCTAAAAGAATCCATCTAGAAATTTGTCTAAATGTTTATGCCTAAAACCCTCCAACATGCTTATGCTTTAGCCCAGCTGCAAGAATCAACCCTATAAACCTTACACTAAGACTTAACTTGACATCAAAACCTTTCTCAAGAATCCCACAGTATCTACCTTCAAAGCACAACACATCAGTTCTCAAAACACCTTCAGCAACTCCACCACTTAATCTTATACATAAACTAGCAACAAGAAACTTACCTCAAAGCTTTCCTCGACCAACACATAACACACTTAAAAAATATATTATACTTAACAAACTTTCAAGAATGAAGACTAGCACTAATTTTGATGAAAATAGGGCAAAAAGATTATGTTTTTGGTGTGATAAGAAATATGAGGTAGGCCATTAGTGCAAACACAAGTAGCTATATATGATTGAAATTAGTGAGATCAAAGGGGAACAATAGGAAAAAATGAGTATTGATGAATTTGATGAGGATAATCCTCAAATATTACTACATGCCATGAATGGCAATGCTAATAAAGGTTACAAATCCATAAGAGATACAATTTTTATCAAGAAGAAATCGCTATCTATTTTGATTGATTCAAGCAGTACCTACAATTTCCCAGATGAAGAAGTTGCCAGGAAATTAGGGTGTAAAATTGTGGACATTGGTCCTTTGAAGGTGGATGTGGCTGAAGGTAATAGTGTTGCTTGCAAAGCTATGTGTAAGGGTTTGTCATAAATGCAATAGGGAACGAACTTCACCACTGATGTTATTGCCTTTGAGCACTTGTGACATTGTATTAAGGGTTCAATGGTTGGAGACTTTAGGAGTGATTCAATGGAATTTTAAACAACTCTAAATGGAATTCAATATTGACGGAAAACAAATAAGCAAACTATTAGATTATTTGCTCAGTGTTCACTTAGCCAATTTAGCAACATGGAAGTAAATAAAGACACTAAGCTCGCACTGAATCTTTTTAATCCTATTATAGAGGAAGACTCTCTATTACCTGTGGAGATCGAACAATTGTTTAGCAAGTATGAAAAACTAATTGAGGAACCTTTAGGGTTATTTCCACAAAGAGCCATGACCATGAAATCATGCCAAAATAAGGGGTTTTTGTAGTGAGTGTCCAACCTTGTAGACTTTTTTCTTTTTAGAAAAATGTCATAGAATAAATGACTAGGGAGATATTAGCTGTAGGCTTTATTCAAAACAGTAACAATTCCTTCTTTTTGCCTATGGTCCTAATAAAAAAGAATTATGGCATTAAGGATGTGCATAGACTATAGGGAGTTGAATAAAGTTACTATTAAGGACAAATACCCTATTCC
The DNA here is from genome assembly GCA_038382065.1 of Adansonia grandidieri. Classification (NCBI taxonomy): domain Eukaryota; kingdom Viridiplantae; phylum Streptophyta; class Magnoliopsida; order Malvales; family Malvaceae; genus Adansonia; species Adansonia grandidieri. The sequence goes on along the minus strand of JBBYHK010000020.1, from coordinate 5,036,775 downwards.
CATTATTGAAGAGTTCTTAAATAAACTTCATGGAACTGCCTGGTTCTCAAAAATTGACTTAAGGTTATCACCAAATATGCATGCACCCTTTAATGTGTATAAAACAATTTTCAAAACTCATGGCGGGGCACTATGAATTTCTAATAATGCCCTTTGCTCTTACAAATGCCCCATCTACTTTCTAAAATTTGATGAATGACATTTCCAGGCCCTACTTGAAGAAGTTTACTTTAGTATTTTTTTATGATATACTGATGTACAGTAAAAGTATTAAGCAGCATGTTCAACACATGGAAAATGTGTTCATCTATCGCAGGAACACTACTTGGTGGCCAAAAAAAGTGAATGTGACTTTGTTCAACCTAAGTTGGAGTGTTTGGGATATATAATTATTGCTGTTAGGGTTTTAACTGATCCCCAAAAAAAAATTGAAGCTATGCAATAGTGGCTAACCCCCAAGATGTGAAACGGTTAAGGGGATTCTTAGGGTTGATTGGATATTATAGAAGGTTTATACAATATTATGATTTCATTTGCAAACCATTAACAAAATTATTAAAAAACAAGATAAGTTTAAATAAGATGATTTTGTTGTTATAGTTTTTTAGAAGCTAAAATATATAATGGTTTCACCACCAGTGTTGGCCTTACCCAAATTTTCAGAAACCTTTGTCATTGAAACGAATGCTTTTGGTAGTGATATTAGGGCTGTGCTTATGCAGAATGGACATCTACATCAGTGAAGCATTTTTTTACGACATCAAGGCTTCGTTGTGTATGAAAAAGAATTATTAGCCGCTGTGTATGTCATGACGTGCCCCTTATATGACATGCTTTGACTTAAAAATCGAAATGAGGAAAAAAGAGAAAGAAAAGTGGCTTGCCTTTGGATCATCCCTTGATTGAGATTTGGATTAGGCGTGATAGAGTGAAATTTTAGGGAAAGACCATCAGATGAATCGTGAAACTTGAAATGACCATGACTTGAAGTCGCCACCGATCATTTTAGGCTAGGTATGATCGAATACCTATTAGAATCAACATTTTTGAGTTATGAAACTCGAAACACAAATTTTATGGACTACATATAGCATAGTTCATTTTAAAAAAAAGGTTTAGGAGTTGATTACATGTAGGGAAAGATTAGCTCCCTCACGACGCCCAAATTGGTACCATCTAGCCATAAATTATTGAAGTCTCGATTTTGCTCGATTTTTATGTGGTCATTATCTACGTGTAATCCCTTTCTTATAAATGCAAATTTTTAAATATTAAGTGCGAGTTTTCATGATAAAATTTTAATTAATATCTCTTTATGCAACCTAGGAAGTAGGAGAAATATAAAAGATTTGGTAGAATGAGATTTGGATTGATTTAGAAGAGGATACTCTACGTTGAGTATTGGAGGGATACTTATGCAGAACATTGCCTCAAATTTAATAAAATTAATTTTTTTGTGAAAGCATGAATGCAAATCATCATCGAGGGAGAGAAATGGGTTAGTAAGACATAAAGAACATAATAAGAGTCGCAATACAAATTAATATACAAAGACATAAAAAATGAGGGACGGTTGAGATGTATCACGTAATTGACCTCGGTTATTGAGGAATAACCAAATTGACAATTTTGGGACGTGTTTGGATTTGATGGTCGTCTTAGGCACAAAAATTTTGATAAAAGGTCTAGGAAAGCCCGATGAAGAGAAAACTTGATATTTTGTGTTTTTAAAAATTGGGGTTAGAGTATCTTTTAGGAGAAAACAAGGTTAGAGAATCTCTTTAAAAAGTGAGGTTGGAGTATACCTTCCGAAACAACAGGGGTTAGAATATCCTATCGAAAGGAGAGATTTTAAGTGATCTTTGAAAATCAAAATTTTAATATACTTGAGGAAAATATATACATTGGAATTGAAACCCGATAATTTCAATAGAAGATGGAAATTAATTTTCAAAAGTGTTTGGAGTCTTGATCTAAGCCTAACAACACCTATGTCATGACACGAAGCTCTATGAGGAAAATCATTGCATATATTTTGAGTCATTCGAATGACCTGAAGAAATGGCTTAGGAAAATCCTTGTGACTTTTGTCAATTTCAATAAAAGCAGGGGATAACCTTGCGATATCCATCTTCCTAAATTTATTGCAGTTTGGTCTGAAGGTTTCTAACGGCGAACAAGGTACCGTTGGAAAGGCAACTTAGTAAAGATTAATGTAAAAATGTTTCAAAAATCCTAAAAAATCATTTTCTTGGTGGAATTAATTTTTGAAATCGAATCTTAGTTAGTGCTACCAGCAAATGCTAGGGAAAAGGGCCATGAACTTTGAAAAATTGTCTCAAACTCAATTAGGACAATACCTTTGAAAAAAGAGAATTTTATGAACTTTCAGAAAAAATATTTAAAAAATCCAAGAAAATCGTTTGAGTCGTAATTGCCAAATAGAATATGGATCATTAGTTCTAGGGGTTTTGGATAGTGAAGGTTCGAAAAATCATAACTTACATATCCAGAACGATCCGAGGGCAAACAATGTATCATTGGAAAGCTAATTTGAAGCCCTTTCAATGAAAAATGTCAAAAAAATCCAAAAAAATTGATTAAAGTCAAAAAATAATTTTTCAAATAGGCTTCGCAATGTTATCAGTGCTAAAACAAGGGTTTCTTCAAGTTTGATGCTTTTACAATCGCTTGTCTAAGTATCGGACATATGAATGTCTAATTACTAAGGTCCATGGCAGTGGTGTAATGGACTTATACAACTCTCAAAAAGTAGGTCGCCGAGCTACCCGCTGTCTACACCATTAATAACGATGAGAGGCTCAAAATGAGACTTAACACTTGAAAATATTTTTGGTTCTGGTAAGGGTTAAAAACAAAATCTATTTAGCCTACAAAAGCCATGATTCCAAACATTTGTGTTTGATATCTTCCAAAGATTTAAGAACAAATATATTGAAAACATTAAATCCATGCTAATCACCATTGATTGAGGTTAGTATAGACTTAGTTTTTTCTTTGAAAATAGATTTTTACAAGCATTATAGAGGCTTCCAACAAACATATGATGAACTAACCTAAGTGAAGATATCAAATATGAACACCCACTCAAAATAGCAAACTATCCAAGCACTTCAGCAAGGAAATCATAGTGAAAATGCATCCCAAGTTATGGTCAAGATCAAAATATGCTAGGTTAAGCCTTTACACATGAAATGAGCATGTTGAGATAAAGAAAAACATGGCAAAAATGCATGAGCAGGGGTTGTTTTAATGTCAACAAGAAATATGACATTCTAGTTAATCAAAACACCATTGAAGCACTAAGAAAGTCATTAAAATCCTAAGACTACCACAAACAAAGCCATAGTAATGCATGGAAGCCTTAATAGGGTCATGGAAACATGGAGGTTCATTAAGATGATGATAATGATGATAAATAAAAAATAAAAGGAAGAAAAAATTGAAAATGTACCCCAATGAAAACTTAAACTCCTAGTTATATCCTTAAACAACAATATAGCAATTTCTAACTCATTTTTTTCTTTTTCTTTACTAAGAATTAGCAAGAAAGGAATGAAACAAAAGAGAGTTTGGTTATCGTGGCTATAGAGGATAGCTTTTAGAGTAGAGATGAAGGAAATGAGAGGTTTTAGAAGGGTTTTTGGAAGGGTGGAAAGGGACCTATAGGAATGGAGTTTTTGGGAGAGATTTAGGTTTTTCTTAATGGCTGAATGTAAAAATGTAGTGTTCTCAGCTAAGTGAGAAAATTGGATTATATAGTGCTGGACTATTAAAATGACCTAGCAAAAGGGGCACATAAGACTTTTGGCACGTGCAATATGATGACTCATTGTACCAATGTGATGGCTTTCAATATTTGATTGGTTAATCTTGATTCTTGCAGGCAAAGAAAACCACGCATTGGTTGATCAAATGAGTGATCATAACTTTATCCTTTATTAAATCAAATTTTCTCATGAAATGGCCTTATGCCAAGCTTAATAGACCATTCCAAAAATGTTAATCCAATATTTAAAGCCCAAAAATGTAATCCACATGATTTGTATGAAATTATGTCTAATATTGGATGATTTTTAAGGAAATGTAGTGACCAAATTTGAGCTTCAAAGTCATTGTACAAAGGGAAAAAATATCATGAATGAGGCCAAAAATAGCTTTGTGTATGGATACATTGAGCAAAAAAACTAAAATATATTGATACCTTAAATCAAGTATCGATCATAAAGCATGTTTTAAAGATACTAGCAAGCTTGCATCAATACCATATACACTCCTGTATTAATACTTGTTGGCTAAAAATCACGATTTTAACTACAATATAACTCTGTATCAATACAAACACCTTTGGTATTGATACCACTCTTCAAGTATCGATACCATGCCTTTTTGGTACTTGTAGACATCTCATTTTGTCTGGACCAGTTTTGGGTATCTTAGGAGTTCGGTAAAAGGTGAAAAAATAAAAAAGAATAGAAATAAAGTTGTCGCTGGGTGACAAAGTTTTTTAGGGAAGGTCTAAAATGCCTATGGACCACTTTAAAGAAAAATGCAAACATGAGGCATCAAAGGTTATTTTTAGGGTGTCATAGGAGTCATTCAGGTGATTATGCAAGCCAATTTTCATCTCTTAGTGACCAAAATAAGATAACTCGAGGAACCTAAGGTATGTACGGGTCATATAGGTGCTTAAAAACTATCATGAGGCTTTCACATTACCTAAATTTTGAATTTCCATGTGTAGTATCGATACAAGAGGATTTGATATCGATGCCCAAGGTGTGGTATCAATACTTGGCATGTTTGTATCCATACAGACCTTAGCAGTAGCTAAAGTTGTCATTTTTGGTAAAATATATTGATTCACAAGCATGAGTATCGATACAAATCCATGGAGTATCGATACTAGCTCTAAGTCTTGAGATTAGAAATATTTTTTGGCTCTTAGTATCAATACACAACTCATTGTATCGATACTCAGGAGTTGTGTATCGATACAACATATTCTGTACCGATACACCAAGACATTTTTGCCTAGTTTGAGCCAATTTTCAACCTCTAAAAACCTAATTTAAACATGTTTTAGCACTAACAAACCGTCATAAAGCTTTACAAACCTTGACTTTGGGCCAATGACCGGATTTAAACAAGTTTAGGGCCCAAGCAACCAATGCCAAAGGTCACTTTCACAAGAGATATGGTGGTAAGAGGGTGGCAGTCATATCAGTAGTTGTGAGGCTATTGTAGCCTTTCTGATTTCTTTCTCAGCATGGCAAAACCAATAGCAATGGGGGGTAGCATGTTACCTGGATGTCTCCTTGTGCAGAGAAAAAAACCTAACAATGCCCTTGGTTTGTCTCCTAAAGCCATTGGCTGAGCATAAAGATAAAAGAAAGCTACCTCAGAAAAAAAAAAAAAAAAAAAGAGGGCTCTTAGCTATAATAAAATTTTTTCAGCAATCCCAGAAAATTCTTCACCCATCCCCACAAATCCTCTAACAACTTTAGCTCCAAAAGCTCACCAAAACACTATTTCATTGACCTTCATAATCCATTCCTGTAGCTACCCTAAACCACCATAGGAAAACCTTTAAGAACCCAACTTTCCACACATTTTGATCCTTAAAAAGTCTCACCATCAACCATACCACTAAGAGGCTACTTTTTTTCATCCTTTTCTTGCTAAATAATAGCAAGAAGAAGGAATAAATTGAGCCTACAACCACTGCTCCAAAAAAAGGGAAGTTCAAGCTTTTTGGTATATCCCCTCTACCTTGATCTTTGTATTTTTTGTTTTGTCATTAACATCATCTTAGTAAACCCTTTTTATGCTTTTATGGCCACCTAGGACTCCCATGCATTTTTGTTGCTTTGGTTGTGGTAGTTTAGGATCTTGATGTTTTTCTTGGTGCCTACATGTTGTCCCTTTACTTTTTTATCACCATAACAACCTTTATCCATGCAACCTTGCCATGTTCCTTCCACATTCACACCTGCATCTCATGTTTAAAGCATGCATCTTAACATGTCATAGGTATGCC
>JBBYHK010000020.1:5011006-5022907 GCA_038382065.1 Adansonia grandidieri | reverse complement strand
AGATAAGTTTTACATGTTTTAAAGTCATGAAAAACCTTTTAAAATTGATTTTGATGTGAATGTATCGATACACTATGGGTATGTATCGATACAATACTTGGTAGTAGCTAAATAACCTTAAAATGCAAAAATCATTGTTCATGTATCGAGACAGAGCATTCTATACCGATACAGCACTGTTCATGTATCAAGACAGAGCATTTTGTATCGATATAGCACTGTTCATGTATAGAGATGGATCTTTCTGTATCGATACAGGACTATTTAACAATCATATTTTGGACTGTTAAACATAATGTATCAATACCCACTTAATTATATTGATACAGAGGCATGGGGAACAAGGGGAAATGACATTTTGAAGGGTCCAATGGCTATATTCCTTCACCAAATGTTTCGAATGACTAGAATCATGATCAAGGCTATAAATAAGCCACACCAACACCTTCAACAAGAAGAAAAACCAAGAGATTATGCTTAGAGTCATACCTTTCATTTTCTCCATCATTTTTGCAAAGTAATTTATCTTTCTATAGGATTAATTCTTCCTATTTTTGTATTCTTCATTTTGTATCTTTAGATCTATATTTCTTTTGAGCCAAAATTCTTGTAAACACTTAAACTTTAGAGGTTTTATTTGTTTACACTCAAATCCTTGTAAAAAGGGGAGGTTACTACTTAGCCATTGAAAAATAGAAAAGGTTTCTACTTAGCCTTCAAAAGTAGTGAGAGGGGGTTCTATCTTAGCCACAAAAGATAGGGGGTACAGGTTTCTATCTTAGCCTTGAAAGATAGGGAGTGTAAAGCTTATACCTTATCCTTGAAAGGTAAACAATTCAAGTTAGTGGATTGTGAAAATCCGAGGCAAGTAAGGCCGAGGTAGAGGACGTAGGTAGTTAAGGTCGAACCTCTATAAATCATCGAGTTTGCTTCTTCTTTCCATTTTCTTTAATTGTTGATTTTTATTCACTGACTTGCACTCCAAAGTTTATTGTTTAGATTTCTCAAGTTTATTTATCAAAGTTTTAATTTACTAAAATTTTGAAAAATCAATTTACCCCTCTTGATTTCATTCACCACTAAAAGGTCTAACAATCCTAAAGTGTTTTTGCTCATAAATTTTTATGAGTTTGAAATTTTTAATTAAACTTTTCTCTCTCCAAAAATTTATTTTAATTATTTTGGGCTAAAATTTTTCATATGAATGTTTAATTAGGCCTCTCACATGATTAAACTTGTAATTGAATTTATCATGTGGAATTTCTGTTATTGAGTTTCTAACTTTTAATTTCTTACAATTTAGTCCTTCCACTTATTTTTTCATAAAATTTGCAATCAAATTTTTATTTTTCCTACATTTTTAAAAATTCATAGATAGCTATGCTGAATTTCAAAATTTGATAATTTAACTGTACAAGAATTAATTTAATCAGGATTAAATTTTATCATTAAGCTTAATATCGTTAATATAATTATTAAGCCTAAACATTAGCCCACATGACTCAACATTAAGACTTTTGACTAACATTATAAAAAGATGAAAACCATTAATTAAATCTTATCGAAATATAAAAAATCTAAAATGATAAATTAACAAAAAATAGATAAAAAGAAAAAAGAAAAAACTAGAAGCATTCGGCCAAGGGGTTTTTATCCCATCTTGGCTGAATTCCTTCCCTTATAAATAGGGGAAGGATGCTTGTAGTCAAAGGCTAATGGTTTTCCAAGCAAAAATTAGCTAAAATACTTAAGAAAAAAATATAGTTTTTCATACTTTTAAGGTATAAACACTTAGAAAATTTTTAGTTTTTGCTCATTTCATTCAATTTTCTTCCTTTTAGTGAGCCAAAATCATGCGCGAGCTCATGGATTTTGATCCATATTGAAAGGCAAAGCGAGATGGCTATTTTCTTTAATTTAGTTGTTATGTTTAATTTTTCTTCTAATAGCTTGATTTTCTTCATGAATATGTTGATGTTGATATGATATTGATTTTTTTCATATATATATATATATATGCTTAGATTATGCTATTTTCCTCGGCATTTTTATGTTAATATGTTGATAAAACATGTTTATATGTTTATTTTTCAAGATTTCTTACATGATGACGTTGACATGAACTTGGTAGAATTAGGATTTATGATTGTTCTATTGGAAATCTTTTATTAACATATTTTTTTATTGGAGGTCGAAACTTTTGGTTATCTTGGAATTTAATTTAATTTGCTGATTTTATGATGATTTGTATTATTTTGTGATTTTTAGAAGTTGTGGGGACAAAAAATAATTTTCTCAAAATTTTTAAAGCTTTCAAGAGTTAGTTCTAAGTTTGATCAAATGTTTTCAAGTGTGATTAGGTGAAATTTTGATGTTTTTGGTGCTATTTTCCAATTTTAGAGTATATAAGAACTAAATTATTAAAATGGAAAAATTATTTCAATGCCTCATATGCTTGGTTAAGAGCTTTATATGCACCTAGGGATATATTTTATGCATTTTTAACAAGTTGAAATACATATCATAAATTTTTTAGCCTTTTGGGTTTTTGTAAATTTAAAAAGTTTAAGGATTAATCTGCAAAATTTGAAAAAAATTATTTCAAGGCCAAAGGTGCTTGGCCAAATGCTTCTTATGACTTTTAGTATGATTTCCATGATTTTTTCTGATATGTTTTATGTTTAATTATGAGTTTATTTCATGTATGGATTAAATTGCAAAGTTAGCAGAGTTTAAAGTCTACTTAGAAAATCTTGCATTTTAGGGTTAAAGTGGTCTTTTCTCACATTAAACTACTCATTTAGTGTATTTTGGTCATTCTAGGAGTATTTCATGCATTTTTAGTCACTTTAGGACTAAAATGTAATTTCAAGAAATGTAGGGACTTAGTTGTAATTTTTGTATTTTAGGTCATCTTTAATATTTGAGTTACCCACTTAGGGTAAATTTGCCATTTCTTATCATTTTTAAGTCTTTTAAGGTTACCGAGATGTTTTCATGACAAAGGCAGTTCTTAGAGGCATTTTAGGAATTTTACTTTAAAATTGAGTCCTATATAGTCACAAGGATTCTTTGATGACAAAGATGTGCATTAGGGATAGGTTCAACTTTTACTATCATTTTCAAGTCCTTTAGGGTTATTGGGATACCTTCAAGTTAAAGGTATACCTAAGAGCATTTTTTATAATTTTACATTAAAATTAAGCCCTTTAGTGTTACTAGTATACTTCCATTTCAAATATACTTTTGAGGACATTTTGTTCTTATTAACCATGTTCAGGTCCTTAAAGTCTAGTTTTGTATGTGAAGTCAAAACTGAGTCCCAGGACAAACATTATTGTTTTTATAAAATCCTGAACTTTCAAAAATTAAAACAATATCTTCAAGTTAAAATAGTATGAGGAATTCTCCAGCATATGAGAGGGCTTCTATGGATTATTTTAATAATGATATATCTTTTTCAAAATGAAAATCATGATTTTTAAAATTCATGAAAATAAAACTTTTCATATTCTTCCGGTCATCCAATATGGTATGACTTTTCGGTAGGTATGAGAGATCTTTTGATTTTCAAAAATATTAAAACATCATTTTCTTATACGGAATAATAAATTTAGAATAGGGAAATTTTGAAATACAGGAATCATAATTAAATATCGAATATGGAATTGAATAAAAATCAAAATTTAAGTTAAGATGTAACTAAAAAGGTATAATTACTAGGGCATCATGAAAAGGATCATTCCTTACTCATGATTGTAACTAACTCTTAGATCTTTCTATATGATATCTAGTATTATCGCAGATCTCAAAGTGTTTTTAAGGGTTTTGTAACCCTCAAAATGCAAACTCCAGTAGGTGACCAATCTCAAGTAGCCAAAATAGCTTGGTTGCGACTCTAAGATAAATGGTCATTTCGTAATGACTATTAAGGTTCAATCATGTGAGTGATTCATCTCGATAACTCAGTCCCCAAACATAAAATAATAATAATAATGATATGGCTTTTACAAATAAAAAATAATGATATATAGATATATTTAGGCACAAGAGGTACACTCATCTTTTAAGTCATGTTGGTCAAGATTCGCATCTGGGCCATATTGCAACAAATACCACAACAAAAAAACATCGATACATGGCCTTTTGTATCGATACTGACAATGGTTTTTTTGGATTTTGATGACATGAAAGCCTTGTATCAATACCTAAAGGCTATGTATTGATACCCACTCATGAAAATGTGAATTTTATGCACTTTTGGCTCTCTAGAGGCCTCACCTTAGCTAAGAATAATGGATAACTACCCTATGCTTATCTAAATGAACCCGCGCCTCAAATAGAGACCTTTGATGCCTTGGATGATGGCCTAGACAAAATAGGGTGTCTACAATACAAGCATAGCATCATACATGATATTTACTTTCAAAACACCATATTAACGTGAACATACATATATTTACTAATATGCATGATAAAATTATCATAATCACAATATATTCATGGAAAATGCATGGACATTTGAATAATGATTATAATGCACTAAATTGTAATAAAATGCATGAATAATTCATATCATGGAATATGAGTAATATAGAAAGTCAACTAAAGTTGAAACATGTGAAAAATTTGATGAAAACCACATAAAAACTAAAGAAATTTAACCAAAAAAATTGAACAACAAGATGAAAAGATGATTTTTAAAACAAAAATCAGCAAAGAAAACCAAAAGAAAACATTTTAAAAATCATAGCTTAAGATTTAGCCATAAAAATGGTTTTTACACTTTGGCTCCAATCATCACCTAAGCATGGTTTAGGATCATCAAGCTCTTATAATATGAAGAGTGAAATGATAAAAAACAAAGTAAAACATAAGTAGAGAAACCATCTTGGATCAAACTGGAAGAAATTCTCTTTTTTTCCTTTGTTTTTCTCTTTTTTCTCTCTTTTTCCTTTCTCCTTTTCTTCTTTATGGTTTTTTTGAGCTGAAAACCAGCCCCTTTTTGTTTTGGATGTCCAAGGGGATTAAAAACCCTTTTTCACTTATCACCTCTCATCCCCATGCACTTTCACTCATTCCTTGACAATTCACCTAAGCTTGCTTGCAAGCAATCTTTCAAGTCTTAGGCGTTCTGATCAAAGGGGCTAAAACCTTCTTATTGGGGCATGATTTTAGCTGAGCTAAATAGACAAACTGAACTACATGCCCCCAAGGAAAAACCCCTTACTCAAAATAGCCATATCTTGTTGAATGCAAGAAAGAACTTTTAATTCTAACCCAAAATAGCACCTCATTGAATCTTAGCTTAACTAAGCTCAAAATCACTAGGAAACAACCAAACTAGATACATTTGGTTCCTAAGCATAATTAGAGCATTAAACTTATCTATACTAAGCTCATTTAAGTTTTAATGGCCTAAGCCATGTGGGTGGTTCTCATGCTAATTTTCAATGTAAAAATATTAACGAAAAAACTCTTTCATGGTTACGAAGTAATCCAAGGCCATTAGGAAGATGAAATGTAAGAAAACTTAGGTGAAAAAGCTTGTTTATGGTGAAGACATCATGCAATATCGATACATTTGGTGTTTGTATCAATACACTTGCTGCTACAACCAAAAATTCATGAAAAATGCAACATTGTATCGATACAATATGGCGTTGTATGGATACAATATAATCTTGTATTGAGACAATGAATGTTCTAGGATTTAAACAACTAAAATCAGATGATGTATCAATACATTAATGAAATGTATGAATAAATCTTTATTAATTTTATAAAGATGACATTTTTACCCTCCAAAGGTATCTAATGGACTAATTTGGTCCTTAGGCATTTCAAACCTTCTTACAGTCCTTCTATACTATTTATTACCATCATCATCATCATCATCATTATCTCTTTTCAAAATCTTCTTGGCCTTCTAATCAAGTCCAAGGATTATAGAAATGATGCGTATATTTCACTTGAGGGGGCTTAGACAGTGCTTTGTTCACTTGGAAGGGTCAGGATAAAATTAAGTGTCTATAAATTTTGAATTGCTATTTCTAATAATAAAATATTTAAAACTATTTCATATCAAAACTCAACTTACTATATAAAAACTAATAAAAATAAAAATATATTTTATATCAAATCCTAAATTACTAATTAAAAATATAAAAATTAAAATCCCATATTACTATTTGAAAAATAAAAATACTAAAAACATACTTATATTAAATCCCAAATTACTTTTAAAAAATAATAAAATTAAAAAATATATTTTATATTAAATCTCGTGTTAACATTTAAAAATATAAATTATTTTTTAATTTTTTATCATTTTGAAATAGTATTTGAGGATTAAATATAAAATATTTTTAATTTTTTATTATTTTTAAGTAATATAGTAATTTGAGATTTAATATAAATTTTTTTTATTTTTTTATTTTTTAAATAGTAATTCAATTTTATTTTTTTATTATTTTAAATAGTAATTTAAAATTTAATATAAATATTTTTTTAATTTTTTATATGTTTTAACTATTTTATATTTTTAAATATTAATTCAAAATTTAATATAAAATATTTTTATAATTTTTTGAATAATGATAGTGGGCTGCATATCAACTTTATTACGTAAGTGTATTTCATTAATTACAATATTCCTATAAATAATTCCTAAGTTTTTTATTTCCTTAATGGTAAATATAATTGTGCATTAACCATTATCTAAACAAAATTCGCCATTTCCCTTATGTAATTTCTCGGGACAATTCCACAAAAGTAAAATACAAAATAATTATTAAAAAAAGTAAAAGCAAAAAAATAATTTCAAAGAAAGAATTAATAATTATTAAAATTATTAATAAAGAGGGTGCAATTCCATTCTGCTGCCATTTTTCACCTCAGCTATTGGTTACCTTCTACCCAGGCAGCAATTCAGGAGGGTCAATTCCTTGGTTAGGGAACCGACCCCCCACCAAAATTAATAAAATATATATTAAATTATAATATATTAAAAATGTTATTTAAAGATAAAAATGATTTAAAATGTTTTCTATTAAATCTTTAATTCATAAAACAAAAAATATATTAAATCCTAAATTATAAAATAATCCTGAATTACAAAATAATGTTGAATTATATTAAATCTTAATTACTATTTAAAAACAATAAAATAAAAATATTTAAAATTAAATCTCAAATTGCTATATAAAAATAGTAAAAAATATTTTATATTATATTTTCAATTACTAGTTAAAAATGATAAAAATTAAAAATAATTTATATATTATTATATATTATTATATAATACATACTATATATTATATATATAACATATTATATATTATATATATAAATATAGGGGAGGGGAACCGACCCCTACCCCACACATATATATATATTATGGGGGAGCTAGTTCCATCGTAAGGAATCCGACTCCCTCCTTTTGTATTATGTATAATATATACTTATATATTAAATATATTTATAATAATATTTATTATTTATTATTTATATATTTATAGATTATACTGCATTATTCTCATGTGTATTGTCCAATGAATGCACAATTACTCTCAGACATTTTCACCTGTTTCATGGGTATATGGTGTAGCGTAGGATCAGTTTTATGGTCTTATACATTCATTAGAAACCAGTTGAACATTTAGTTACAATCAATTGTACAATTAGTTGTAATCAATTGTACATTTAGTTATAATCAGTCGTATATTCATATATCCTCACATGTGCATCACGGCATGCATACCTACTAAGGACTCTTGTTGTTCCCTACACAAATCCAATGCGTAAGCGCATTTCATAATGCGCATACCACGTAATTAGTGTACATTACTGGTGAAATGTACACTAATTGCATAAGTTATTGTGTACATTGCATGATTCTCATTTATCTTCTCCAAAGAATGTGAACAATTGCTCTCGAACATTTCCACTTGTTTCATGGGTATACGATGTAGCATAGGATTAGTTTGATGTTCTTATATATTAATTAGAAGCCAATTGTACATTTAGTTTTAATTAGTTGTACATTTAGTTATAATCAGTTGTACATTTAGTTAGAGTCAGTCGTACATTCATATATCCTCACATGTACATCAAGGCATGTATACATACTAAAGACTCTTGCTATTCTCTACATGAAATCAACTGCGTAAGCGCATTTCATAATGCACATACCACGTAATTGGTGTACATTACTAGTCAAATGTACACTAATTACATAACTTGTTGTGGGCATTGCATGATTCTCATATATCTTGTCCAACGAATGCACACAATTGCTTTCGGACATTTTTCACTTGTTTCATAGGTATAGGTGTAGCGTAAGATCAATTTTACAGTCTTGTAATTCATTAGAAGCCAATTGCACATTTTGTACATTTAATTGTAATTAGTTGTACATTGAGTTGCAATCAGTTGTATATTGAGTTGTACTCAATTATACATTTAGTTGGAGTCATTCATACATTCATATATCCTCACATGTAAATCAAGGCATGTATACATATTAAGGACTTTTGCTATTCTCTACACGAATTCATTGCGTAAGCGCATTTCATAATACGCATACCACATAATTGTTGTACATTACGGGTGAAATGTACACTAATTGCATAACTTGTTGGGTGTATTGCGTGATTTTCATGTATCTTATCCAACGAATATGCACAATTACTGATGTAGCGTAAGATCGGTTTTATGGTCTTGTACATTCATTAGAAGCCAGTTGTACATTTAGTTGTAATCAGTTATACATTTAGTTGGAGTCTGTCATGTATTCATATATCCTCACATGTACATCAAGGCATGCATACCTACTAAGTACTCTTGTTGTTCCTTACACAAATCCATTATGTAAGCGCATTTTGTAATGCACATACCACGTAATTGGTGTACATCACTAATGAAATGTACACTAATTGCATAACTTGTTGTGTACATTGCGTGATTAACATGTCTCTTGTCCAATAAATACACACAATTGCTCTCAAACATTTTTACTTGTTTCATGGATATACAGTGTAGCGTAGGATCAGTTTTATGGTCTTATACATTCATTAGAAGCCAGTTGTACATTCAGCTGTAATTAGTTGTACATTTAGTTAGAGTCAATCGTACACTCATATATCCTCACATGTGCATCAAGGCATGCATATGTACTAAAGACTCTTGTTGTTCCCTACACGAATCCAATGTGTAAGCATTTTTTGTATTGTGGATACCACGTACTTGGTGTACATTACTGGTGAAACGCACACTAATTACATAACTTGTTGTGTGTATTGCAAGATTCTTATGTATCTTGTCTAACAAATTAGCATAATTGCTTTCGAACATTTTCACTTGTTTCATGGGTATACTGTGCAGCGTAGGATTAACTTTATAGTCTTGTAGATTCATTCAAAGCTAATTGTACATTTAGTTATAATTAGTTGTACATTTAGTTGTAATCAATTGTACATTAAGTTGGAGTCAGTCGTACATTCATATATCCTTACATGCACATCAAGGCATGCATATCTACTAAAGACTTTTGTTGTTCCCTACATGAATCCAATGTGTAGGCGCATTTCGTGATGCGCATACCACGTACTTGGTGTACATTACTAGCGAAATGTACACTAATTACATAACTTGTTTGTATTGCATGATTCTCATGTATCTTGTCTAATGAATGTGCATAATTGCTCTCGGACATTTTCACTTGTTTCATGGGTATACTATGTAGTTTAGGATCAATTTTATGGTCTTGTACATTCATTAGAAGCCAATCGTACATTTAGTTGTAATCAATTGTACATTTAGTTGGAGTCACTCCTACATTCATATATCCTCACATGTACATCAAGGCATGTGTACCTGATAGGGACTCTTTCTGTTCCCTACACGAATCTAATGTGTAAGTGTATTTCATAATGCACAAACCACTTACTTGGTGTACATTACTGGTGAAATGTACACTAATTACATAATTTGTTGTGTGCTTTAAGTGATTCTCATGTATCTTGTCCAACAAATGCACACAATTGCTCTTGGACATTTTTACTTGTTTCATGGTTATACGGTGCAGCTTAGGATCAGTTTTATGGTTTTATACATTCATTAGAAGCTAGTTGTACAATTTTTTATATATTATATTTATAATATTGTATATTATATTATATATGTATTATGTAATATATATTATATATAATATGTATAATTTATATTTTTTTAAAAATAATTTAAAATTTAATATAAAATATTTTTTAGTTTTTATTATTTTTTAAATACTATTTTAATTTACATAATTCATTTTATATAACATATAAATAATGTATATAATATATAATACATAAATATATAATAATTCATATTATTATAAATGTATTTAATATATAAATATAATATATATTATACATAATATAAAAAGAGGGAGTCGATTTCCTTACAATGGAACCGACTCCCTCATAATATATATATGTGTGTGGGGTAGGGGTCAGTTCCCCTTCCGCCACATCTATATATGAAATATTATATGTATAATATGTTATATATATATAATATACATAGTATGTATTATCTAATAATATATAATAATATATAAATTATTTTTAATTTTTATTATTTTAACTAGAAATTCAAAATATAATACAAAGTATTTTTTATTTTTATTATTTTATAAAATATTTTTATTTTTATTATTTTTTAAATAGTAGTTAAGATTTAATATAATTCGATATTATTTTATCATTTAAGATTTCATATATTTTTATTTTATGAATTAAAGATTTAATAAAAAAAATATTTTTAATCTTTTTAATCTTTAAATAGTATTTTTAATATATTATAATTTATATATATTATAATTTAATATATATTTTATTAATTTTGGTGGGGGTCAACTCCCTACCCAAGGACCCGACCCCCCTGAATTGTTGCTTGGGTAGAAGGCAGCCAATAGCTAAGGTGAAAAATGACGGTAAAATGGTAATTACACTCTTCTTATTATTAATTCTAATAATAATTATTTCTTTCTTTGAAATTATATTTTTTTAATTTTTACTTTATTTTAATAATTATTTTTGTATTGCACTTTTTTCAAATTCTCCCAAATTAGATCGGATTGAAGATTTTTTTTTTAAATAATGGGGTAATTATATATTATATTTGCGTTAAAGGAAATGAAAATACTAGGGATTATTTTTAAAGATACCATCATTGTTTAATTGACCTTTTTCCAAAAACTAACCATGTTGGTGATATGAAGCAACTAGAAACTGTAATCATTTTAATTTATAAATTTACGCATATATATATATTTTTAAATTTTTATGTATTACAATAGTTTTTAAAATATTATATTTAAATTTTAATATATTAATAATTTGTATAATATAATTTTTATTATGTTTATATAATTGTATCTTGTTCACTATTTTTTCATATTATATCTTATTTTAATTTTCGAGTTATATTTGTCTTAAACATATTTTATATTAAATTTCAAATTACAATTTAAAATAATGAAAACTAAAAATATATATATATTAAATCTTAAATTACATTTTAGAAAATACTAAAGATTAAAAATATTTTGCATTAAATCTAGAATTAATTTTAAATCACTAATAAAAATTAAAAATATTTATATTAAGTCCCAAATTACTATTTTAAAATAATGAAAATTTAAATACATATTTTATATTAAATCTCAAGTTACATTTTAAAAATAATAAAAAATTAAAAATATTTTATGTTAAATCTTGATCCATTTTTTAAAACATATAAAAATAAAAAAATTACATTAAATCCCAAACTACTTTTTAAAAATAAAAAAATATTTTATGTAAAATCTTAAATTATGTTTTAAAAATTAAAAATTTAAAAACATATTTTGTACAT
>JBBYHK010000020.1:4995224-5010906 GCA_038382065.1 Adansonia grandidieri | reverse complement strand
AAAAATAAAAAAATATTTTATGTAAAATCTTAAATTATGTTTTAAAAATTAAAAATTTAAAAACATATTTTGTACATATGACCATAATTGCATAGTTTAAAAATATATACATATGATAATAACTAAATATACATATGACTATAAATAAATATATATATGACTATAACTCAAACGTCTAACCTTAAACTTAAAATTTAAATATGATAAAGCTCAAATTAAAATATGAGTATAACTAAATGCATATATCAGTATAATTAAATGTACATATGACCATTACTAAATATACATATGACTCTAACTAAATGTATAGCCCTAAACCTGAATTTACATATGACAGGGTCTTAAATATAAAATGAATATAAATAAATGTACATATTATCATAACTTACTATACATATGACAATAACTCGCTATATATAGAGCTATAATTGAATGTACATGTAACTAAAACTCAATAAAAATTATTTTTATTTAAATTTAATTATAAAAATATAAAAATATTAATATAAAATATGTTATTTTTATTTTTAAAATAATAATTTAAAATTTAATATAAAGTATTTTTTATTTTTTATTATTGTTTAAATAGTAAATCAAAATTTAATATGAAATATTTTTTAATTTTTCATTATTTTTTAATTGTTATTCAAGATTTAATATGAAATATATTTTTAATTTTTTTATTATTTTTTAAAAGAATTTAACTCAACTCAATCTGTATGATCTTTCTATCCAATGGCAATTGATAAGACAATGTTCTTTATATTACTGTTCGTGTTCTTCATGATTTGTAGCATTGAGGTGTTACATTGTTATTGTAACCAATTCCTTACGTTAAAGAAGCAACCTCTTGTTGCAGTTTCGGTTCTATATATATATATATATATATGTATGTATATGGAGCCAACCTCTCTCTTTGCCAAACAAAGGAACAGGGTTTTTTTTAAATAGTATATATATAGCATGATTAATATTGTGAAGATTAATATTGGAAATCAACCTTTTTTTTCTTTTTTTTTTAAAATTTTTCTTCATTTTACAACTTAAAAAGCCTTTTTTTTATCTATTACTCTTCACCTAAATAAAATTATTTTTAAATTCCCCCCAAGCAAAATTCCTCGTTGTCAGGTAAGCCTTAAGTTAGCTTGATTTTTTTCATAAAATATTAGCTGACCAAGTCACCTGGGTTTAGTTCTCTTATTGTCAAGCATTTCTTTTTCTTTTGTTTTTTTGAAAAAAAAAATTCTTCTGAAAGGAATTAAAATTCAAACCAAGAAACTAACCCCCAACCAACCCCTTGATGTAAGGTTAGTTCCATTCCCTTTTTTAAACCTTTCTTTTGAATAGGATAACAACTTGACCATTTTGAAAGCTACCATAATTAGTAGTAGCAATGAACTTGATAACGTGTCAGATAGCAAGTTGAAGATTACTTTGAAAAGCAAGAATAGGCTACAATTACAGATAAAGCTTGTAACTAAAATGAAAGCAAATATAAGAGCACTAAAGACACTAAAGCTTGGAATTAGGGTTGTTTGTTAAGGGATTAAAGCTTTTGTTCACAGGGAGAAATTAGCAACCACAGCTTCAACTTCTAATACAAAGTGTAAGGTCGGTCTGAGGCTCAAGATCTAAAAATAGGATGAGAAATGAGAAGTGAAAGAATGAAGAAAAGAAGGGTTTAACTAATAATGTTTTGGTATCTATAATTTCCTTAGTTATAAATTTGATGGTTTTTATTTCCTTTAATGTAATTGTAATTTCTCATTACCCATTTTGATGTGATCCAAGCAATGCAAGACAACGTAGAGGATGTTCAAAGGGACAACATAGATGATGTTCCAAAGGACTTCTAAGTGCTGAGTAGACCTCTTACACGAGCTTGGGCTAAAGAACTACAAAAAGATGTGCAAGGATTAATCAAGAAGCTATTCATACAAGAAGCTAATGATAGAGATGGCATGGACATAGAATTCAAGGAGGAAGTGGGCTTTAATCAACCAAGGTTAATTAACTTGCTTTAGGCTTATGAGTAAATTATTTAGTGTTTGGGCCAAATGTTAATATTTAGGCTTATCTTTTGTTTACTTATGGGCCAGACCCTTTTAATAAATGGCATATGCCTATCACATGTTATTTTAATTGTTTTAAATATCTATGTTAAGGGCCCATGCTTTGGGACACTAGTTATTGGGCTTGAGGCTTTGTTTTGACATTTTAATTGGACATCTAAAAGCTTATACAAGTTTCACTTGTTATGATGTCTTAGGGTTTTGTCTTTTGGCTATGAATAGTCATTGCAATTGTAAGACTAGTTTTTCAGTTTTTCTTTGGATGATTAATACAAGTGGTCTTCTTGGTGAGGTAAATCTTTTTATGTTCTTCTTTGGACTCTATTTGAACTTATTAAGGTAATTTAATCTTATGGCATTCAACTTTTGATCTTCTTGTTTGCAATTGATACTAAAGCATTGAGTCAAGTTTCCGATTCCCTTGGTATTCTTGGTTTGTGTTTTGTATTTAAATTGTCAGGTCAAGAATCCTATTTTGTTTTTTATTTTTTTTTTTTGGGTTACTAGTCTTTGATCAAGGGTTTTAGGACATCGTTCTTAGGGTTTCTGCATCATTTGGTATTAGAGCTTTGGTTCAGATTAAGTGATCTATCTTTTATTTCTTTTATCAAGTTGCTCTTGTCTTGATTAGCCTCTTAATTTATTGCTGCTCATTAGTTTATTATTTGAAAAAAAGAGAAAAGTCAAAAAAAAAAGTGGCAAAAAAATTTGGATGCATTAGCAAAAAAAGGCAATTTGTGTTTTGAAAATTTAGAGAGTTTAATCTGATTTCATCCCCTTAAGTTGATAAGATTTAGTTATTTTTTTTTGATATCTTGGTAGTATCCTCTTTCTTTCCTTTCAATCGATTCTTTGATTTTGTTACTTTTTTTGTATTCTTTATAGTTTTCTTTTTCTCTTAAAATTAATTGATATTTCAGATTAACCAAATTCTATACTTTCTTTTTTCTGATATCTTGGTAATTTCCTTTTTAAGCTCTTTCCATCAATTAATTGATTGATTAACCTTTTTCTAATTTTTAGTGTTTACATTTTCAATCATTCTTATACCCAATCACCATAATTTATAGAACATTCATTGTTTTTTTATTAATTTCTTTCCATTGGGTTTTTAGTCATATGCATAAATTGAGTCAGCCCCTATCTTTTGCTATTTACTTCAAATTCCTTAGTCACTTTTCTATTCTCAAGTGTCTGTATTCCTTTTGTTGGCCTTCCTTTATTTTCATTTAGTTCATATGCAAATTTAAGAGTTATTAGTAGTTTTAATTGCTTCAAATTGGATTTAACTTTTGTTTGCTTCGTTGTGAGTCTCAAAGAACAAAAAAAAAATTCTAGAATGGTAAAAGGCACAAAATAGTGAAATCATTAAAGTAAAACAAAAGCTAAATTTAGTGAAAAAATGAGTGTAAGACCTAAATTGAGGATAAACATGTAAGAGAGTGATTCCTGTGAGGTCTTAACCAATTTTTATTATTACGAGTATGAATTTGGCAGGAAAAGGCATGGAAGCATCCAAACATGATAGTAGTAGCAGTGAAAAGCAAGAAACACAACCAGAACTTATTTTCACTCTTCAAGCCATGCAACAACAGTTTGAAAGAATGCAACTTGTCTTTGGAAATCTTCAAGATAGAATGGACAGATAAGAAGTTGTAATTGTGATAATGAAAAGAGAGCAACCAAATGAAAGGAAGAGGAATAGGCCAAATATCCAACCTTTGGGAGAAGATGAACCAATGGATGAAGAGAAAGATAAGAGTGAGGTAGAGCACATGAATGCTAGAAGATTTGCACAAAGAGGAGCTCGGTAAGACCGCTAGCCTAGAAAGGAGCGTAGAATCATGATGGTATGGATTAAAATATTGGTAGCATTAAAATGAAGATTCATCCATTTTAAGGTAAAAATGATATGAATTATATCTAAAGTGGGAATGAAAAGTTGAGCTTGTGTTTGAATGCTAACATTATTTGGAAGAAAAAAGGTGAAACTTACTACGGCTGAATTCACAGATTATGCAATGCTTGGTGGGATCAAGTTATTCTTAGTCACCATAGAAATTTGGAAAGACCTATTGAAACTTTGGCTGAGATGAAAGTTGTAATGAGGAAGTATTTTGTGCCAAGCCATTATTATCGAGATTTGCATCAGCGACTTTAAAACCTTACTCAAGGTTCCAAAAGTCTAGAAGACTACCACAAAGAGATGAAAATCACCATGATTATAGCTAATATGAAAGAAGATTGAGAGGCAACCATGGCATATTTCTTGAGTGGCTTGAATTAGGAGATAACTGATGCGATTGAGTTACATCATTATGTAAAGCTTGAAGACGTGGTGCATATGGCTATGAAGGTTGAGAGGCAACTTAAGCTCAAAAGGGTGCATAAGTCTACTTCATCAAATTCAAGTTCCAATTCTTCTTGGAAAATGAATTGGAGTAAAACTGAAGAGGATAAAGTTTTTGCCAAGTTTAAGAAAAACAAGGATAAAAATAAAAGGTAAGGCAATCAGTGTTAAAAAAGGTACCAACTTTTGCTAATCCAATAGATATCATGATACCAAGTGCTTTAGATGTTTAGGAATAGGTCATATCGCTTGTTAATATCATAAAAAAGAGCTATGGTCATGAGAGTTAATGGTATAATTATGACCGATGATGAAAGCAAAAAAGATTCTTCTTCTTCATCCAAAGAAGAAAGTGATGAGGAGTATACGGTCCATGGAGAAGCATTAGTAGTTAGAGGTGTTTTGAATATTCAAATGAAAGAGGATAGAGATGAAGAACAATGTGAGAACATCTTTCATGCTCATTGTCATGTCAACAATAAGGTATATACTTTGATCATTGATGAAGGTAGGTATACCAATGTAGCTAGTACTACCTTAGTGGAGAAGTTGGGATTGCAATGCATGAGACATCCTTGGCCATATGAGCTAAATGGCTGAATGAATGTAGGGAGGTTACAGTGAATAAAAAGGTGATTGTTTTTTTTTTCAATTCAAAAATATTCTGATGAGGTGTTATGTGATGTTGTACTTATGCATGCAAGTCATATCTTGTTTGGAAGGCCATGACAATATGATAGGCATGTTATCCATGATGGTTTTAAGAACATGTACTCTTTTTAGGAAGATGGTCAACGTGTAATACTTGTTCCAATGATACCCAAGGAGTTGTATGAATATCAAAATAAACAAAGAGGGAACCAAAGTGAGATCACGTGTAATGAAAAAGAAAAGAGTGTGAGTGGTGAGAAAAACAATAAAATTGAGAGCAAGAACAAAAAAAAAGTGTCAGAAAAGCAAGTTAGTGTGAGTTAGCAAGAAGAGAACCTAATAGCAAGAGTGAAAAAAAAAAAGCTTTTATGCAAAAGAGAGAGAATGAAAGTGTGCTTTCTATGCTCAAAAACCATTGATTGTACTTATGTACAAGGAGGCTTATTTAAACACTAATGATCTTAACCTTTCTTTGTCTAGTGCTACTATTTCTTTGTTACAGGAATATGAAGATGTCTTCCTAAAAGAAGTTTCAATGGGATTACGACCAATTAGAAGAATTGCACATCAAATTGATTTCATCCCTAGTGCAGCAATTCCCAATCGTCCGGCATATATGAGCAATCTTGATGAGACAAAATAACTCCAAAGGCAAGTTGAAGAGCTATTGGCAAAAGGGCACGTGAGGGAAAGCATAAGTCTATGTGCAGTGCCCATGTTAGTGGTTCCAAAGATATATGAAACTTGGAGGATGTGCGTAGATTGTAAGGCTGCCAATAAAATCACTATAAAGTATCGTCACCCTATTCCTAGAATAGATGATATGCTAGATGAGTTATATGGTTCTTACATATTTTCCAAAATTGATTTGAAAAATGGATACCATTGGATTAGAATGAAATCGGGTGATGAGCGAAAAACTACCTTTAAGACTAAACATAGGTTATATGAGTAGTTAGTCTTGCCATTTGGTCTGACTAAAGCACCTAGTACATTCATGAGATTGATGAATCATATTTTTTGTGCATTCATTGGTAAGTTCATTGTGGAATATTTTGATGACATTCTAGTGTACAGCAAAAGTATAGATGAATAAATGAATCATTTCAAATGTGTGCTAGATGTTCTTAGAAGGAAAAGTTGTATGCTAATTTGAAAAAGTGCTCTTTTTGCATGGAAAAGTTATTATGAGTGCAAAAGGCATCGAAGTTGATCGAGAAAAGATAAAGGTAATTAAAGAGTGGTCGACACCCAAATATGTGACTGAAGTAAAGAGTTTCCATGGGTTTGCTAGCTTCTATCGACATTTTGTAAGGGACTTTAGTACCATTACTTCACCTTTAACAGAAGTGATTAAGAAGCATATGAACTTTAAATGGGGAGAGAAATAAGAACAAGCTTTTACTTTGTTGAAAGATAAATTGTGTTTTGCTCCTTAATTACAATTGCCTAATTTCAATAAAACTTTTGAGTTTGAATGTGATGCTTCAGGGATAGGTATTCGTGCTGTCTTGATGCAAGGAAAATGTCCCATAGCATTTTTCAGTGAGAAACTCAGTGGAGCTACTTTAAACTACTCAACATATGACAAAGAGTTATATACATTGGTGATGGCTCTAAAAATGTGTCATCATTACCTTTGGCTTAAAGAATTTGTCATTCACTCAGATTATGAATCCTTGAAGCACTTAAAGGGTTAAGGTCAACTGAATTACCACCTTGCAAAGTGGGTAGAGTTCATTAAGACATTTCTTTATGTCATTCAGTACAAACAAGGGAAGGACAATGTTGCAGCTGATGCTTTGTCATATAGGTATGCCGTAATATCTACACTTAATGCGAAGTTATTGGGATTTGAGTATATCAAAGAATTGTATGCAAAAGATATTGATTTTGCAAATGTGCATGAGGCATGTGAAAATTCTGCCTTCGATAAATTTTATAAGCATCATGATTTTTTGTTTAGGTAGAATAAACTTTGTGTGCCTTTTTATTCTTTGAGAGAATTACTTGTGTGTGAGTTTCACAGTGGTGGATTGATGGGGCATTCTTGGTTTCATAAGACATTGACCATATTGCAAGAACATTTTTACTAGCCAAAAATGCATAGGGATGTTGAGAGAGTGTGTTCTCATTGTATTTCATGTAGACAAGCCAAGTCTAGGACATTACCTCATGGTTTATACACCCCACTTCCTATACGTAATAGACCATGGATAGATTTGTCTATAGACTTCATTTTAGGGTTGCCTGAATCAATAGGGGAATGGATTCAATATTTGTGGTTGTTGATAAGTTTCTAAGATGGCTCATTTTATTCCTTGCCATAAAACTAATGAAGCCACAATCATAGCTGATTTGCTCCTTCGAGACATTATTCGTTTACATGAGATTCCTATGACAATTATGAGTAATAGGGATGTTAAATTCCTGAGATATTTTTGGAGAATGTTGTAGGGAAAATTAGGAACTAAGTTATTGTTTTGCATGACTTGTCATCCTTAAACTGATGGACAAACCGAAGTAGTAAATCGAACTTTAGAAACTTTGCTACAATCTATCATTCAAAGGAATTTGAAAAGTTGGGAAGATTGTATTTCTCTTGTTGAGTTTCTTTATAATCGTTCCGTGCATTCTTCAATTGGTTATTCTCCTTTTGAGATTGTTTATGGTTTTAACCCTTTGACTCCATTGGATTTGATGCCTTTACCAGTGAATAAGATAGCTAGCTTAGACGGAAAGAGGAAAGCTGATTTGGTGAAACAAATCCATGAACAAGCACGACAGTACATGAAGAAGAAGAATGAAAAGAGTGTTGCCTAAGCTAATAAGGGATGCCAACTTATATCACCTTTCAACCCAGAGATTGGGTATGGGTTCACATGAGGAAAGAGAGGTTTCCAACACAAAAGAAATCCATGCTACAACCGTGTGGAGATGGACCTTTCCAAGTCTTGGAAAAGATTAATGATAATGTTTACAAGTTAGATACGCGAGGTGAGTATCAAGTGAGTTCCACGTTTAATGTTTCTAATCTATCTCCTTTTGATGGAGGTGCTGATTCGAGGATGAATTCTTTTGAGGAACGGGGGAATGATGTGATCAAGCCAATGCAAGACAACGTAGAGGATGTTCCAAAAGATAGCATAGATGATGTTCCAAAGGACTTTCAAGTACCGAGTGGACCTTTTACACGAGCTCAGGCTAAACAACTACAAAAAGATGTGCAAGGACTAATCAAGAAGCTATCCATACAAGAAGCCATAGATGGAGATAGGGTGGACTTGGAATTCACGGAAGTGGGCTTTAATCAACCACACTTAGTTAACTTGCTTCTGGCTTATGAGCAAATTATTTAGTGTTTGAGCCGAATGTTGATATTTAGGCTTATCTTTTGTTTACTTATGGGCCAAACCCTTTTAATAAGTGGCACATGCCTGTCACATGTTATTTTAATTGTTTTAAGTACCTATATCAAGGGCCCATGCTTTGGGACACTAGGTATTAGGCTTGAGGCTTTGGTTTGACATTTTAATTTGCTATCTAAAGGCCTATATGAGTTTCCCTTGTTAGGATGTCTTAGGGTTTTGTTTTTTGGCTATAAATATTCTATTGTAATTATAAGATTGATTTTTCAGTTTTTCTTTAGATGATTAATACAAGTAGTCTTCTTGGTGAGGCAAATTTCTTTGAGTTCTTTTCTGGACTTCGTTAGAACGTATCAAGGTTAGTTTAATCTTGTAGCATTCAACTTTTGATATTCTTAGTTTGCAATTGATACTAAAGCATTGGGTCAAGTTTCCAATTCCCTTAGTATTCTTGTTTTGTGTTTTGCATTTAAATTATCGCGCCAAGAATCTCATTTTATTTCTTATTATTTTCTGGGTTTCTAGTTTTTGATCCAAGGTGTCATTTAGGGGTTTTAATGCATCGTTCTTGGGGTTTCTGCATCAAATTTTTTTAAAAATAAAATCTCCCTTGGTCTTCTATCTAATTTCCCCAAAAAATCCAATAGGAAAAAAAGAAATATCTTAAGCAAGCTTTTTTATGTTCTACCCAAAAGAAAAAGAAAAAAAAACCTGCTATCAATTAACACATAATTTTTATGATAACTAGGGATATTAGGAGAATTGATCCAGTGTTACAAAGAGTATAATATTAATTAAATTTTGTTAAAAAAATATGAAAGTGGCATTTATTTAATGAAGACTTAAAAAGTAATTTTTAGATCTCCTAATTAATTTAAACACGTATAATAATAATATCGTCCTTTTATTTATTCAATAAATTTAGATAGGGTGCATATCAATACACCATTATTAAATCAAATGATGTTGTCTTATTAAAAATTTTTAAAAAATAAATACAAATAAATTTATTTTTAATCAACTGATATCATCTACTTATTAATTTATAGATTATCTATACATTAAATATAAATTCATAAAATAAAGTATATAATACATATTTTCGCTTTATTTTATTTCCATAACACGTTAACGTTTTTCTTTCTTAAATTTATTTGGAAGTTTTCTCAAGCATAAAACTGAGTGGGATAAAAGATAGGACAAGTCACATGAAAGTAGGGGAAAATGAAAAAGACAAATATCATATTTAAGTTTGGGAAAGTTTTAAAGATTAAATGAAGCTAATGGACCAAAAACTGCTGGCAACACTCAAGAGGGAGGGAACCTTTGCCTTTCAATGAAACCTACATTCCATACAAATCAGACAAAACTGACGGCCATGATTAGCCACAAATGGGACCCACCTGCTTCTATTTTATTCATATTTTTTTTTTATGATGATGACAACCACATGTCACTGCACATGCATACTTTCTCACTTCCCTCCATTTCCTTTTGTTTTCCCTCTATCCAAACAACCCATTTTGAAAACAACCCCACAGAAGGTATCTATCAAGTAATCATTTGTGATTTATAAATTTAATTATGTTTATATATTTGAGTTGTATTTATTAATTTTTATAAGATATTATATTTTAATTTATTTTTTTATATTATGTAATTGTATTGTGTTTAAAGTTATATATTAGTAGCATTGATTTTTTTATGTCAAAATCCCATTGGTGGTTGGAGGGAAAAGATGTTTTGGCCATTTTAAACATTTGAAGTTTCAATGATTCTTACTCTCCTTCTAACCAATACTAAAGCCTGAACTTTCACAAGTGTTCAATATGAGGGACCCCTGGCCCATGTCTTGTCAATAGTTCTGATTCTTTTTTACACTTGTTGAGTTGATTCTGTTAATATATGGACCACATCTATGATTAGATGCAATTTGCTTTTCAACTACAAGAGTTGTTAGGGTTGACAACCTTGTTTTGTTGGTAACAGATTTCATTAAATGTCCATGGTATCACTTAATAAATGCTTATGCTTCTTGTCACTGTAAGAGATGCTTTTTGTTCACCAGATTCTGTGCCTCTTGAATATTGCTCCGCAGAAATGTAAAAACAAAAAATTAGATAAGGTGAAATGTAAATGTGAAATTTTAATTTGCTACTCGGGCAGCCTGATTTCAAGATTTTTAGCTGCATTTTTGGAAGATGAAATACATATAACACCTTGAATCTGCCAATGTAACTTTTAATTTACAATGGAAAATGAAAATCTTGCGGAATCACACAAAGAGATAGCCATGTTGAAGAAGAAGATATAGTGAAATATCATAGAAATTTGGTTCCAAAAAGTCCTTTGGGTTAAACTTACTGTATTTCAGAAAAGTGCTGCTGAACTGAAGTTGGAGCTAAATCAACATCAAAATCCATCTTATAGCATGCATAGTGAACGGCAGTGAGTCTCATCTACCTACCTATTTTGAGCAATGCAACAAAAAAAACAATGACCTGCTTCACTTTGTAACTTGCTGTTCCAGTTGTAGATTGGGGAAGAGGGGTCGGGAATGCATCATCTGTCCACTGCTTTTCGTACTTTGTACATAGAATATTTCAACCTATATCTGAAGTATCTACAATAGAAGAATGTGAACTCTGATAAATAGTTCCCATGTGGATGGTCCTCATCAAATCATAGATGATCGGCCTTAAATTTGTAGTTATCAGGATTATGATTTCTTTAGGTCCTATAATGAGCGAAGTTTCAATTTTCTCCAATCTGCAGAAAAGTCTAACCTCCAGCTATGTAATTTATACTCTTCATTTTTCTTGGACACCATATTTGATCCGCCAAATATATGGAAAAATCTACCATATCTATGTTATATGCACTTTTCAATTCTATAATAGCATAATCTGACAATCACCCTGAGTAGGGTTAACATAGGAGTCCTCTGTGCAATACAGCTTTAAAACTCCATTAGTAGATGAATTCCATTACTAGAATTTTTTTTTTTTTTTTTTTTGAAAAGGAGGTGGGATTGTACTTGATCTAGGCTTGGCACGAGACTGTCAACTTTTTTTCACTTTTGGTGTGTGTTGATGTGTTCTTTTGCTACCAGGGTGCCTTTATTTATTTATTTATTTATTGCTTTATCATTTGTACATTAAGGACGCAAGAAACATTATCAAGTAAAATTGTTATTCTTATGAATATCGAAACAACCACCTTAAATGCTTATAGGGCTTCGTTAAAAGAAGACGACACTTTAGAGCAGTCTTTAAGTTCCCATTAGAGCTCAACAAAAAGGTTGCTGTTTTACATTCGAAATTCTGGTAAAGATTCCGAGCACATCTGCTGAAGTGGCAGGCACAGATTTTGAAATTTATACACTTATAAAACCGTCACTCAGAATTTCAGAAGCCAAAAAGAAAAACGAGTTTTAAAAGCCTTCAATTCAAACTACAGTCTATAGCTCATTCATTCATGGCATCTGCCATGGAGCAATCTTCTTGTAGTTCACGACGATATGATGAGCCAGAGTTTAGTTTGAGAGAGTGGGGTGTGAAGGCTGGAATCAGCCGCGAAAATACTACTTCAAGAAGATATTCAGCATCATATATCAGAAGTTTTAGAGAAGATGCAAGGTCCTTTAGATCAAACATAACCATTTATAGCACTGCATCCTCTCCAGGCAGCTATTCCTTGAAAGGTAAGCTCTCTTGTTAATGTTCCTCTGTCATGCAAAGTTTGGTTTCGCTTCCAGTGTTCCTCTAAATCTTTCCCATCATTTTAACAGATGAGATTGACCCTTCAACATACTCATTCACTGCAGCTCTTAAAGGTAACTGTTGAATCATAGTTGTGTGCTTTTTGATTTGAACTGTTCAAAATCTTTTTTTTTTGTCTCTGTCTCTGCAGCATTGCAGGCAAGAACAGTGTATAGTAGTTGGGAATGCTTGTCACCAGACGGGTTTGCTTTAAACTCCAAGTGGAATGAAGCAGAGAAGTACATTTGCAACCCACTTTCAGGCGAGGTTCCGATGGAATGTTTGTCTGCAAAAACACTCAGTGGGAGGTCATTTCGCAACTTAACAAAGAGAATCACCATGTCTGCTCCGCTTGTTTACTCCCATTCATCATGTCATATCCAAACTAAGCCTTCCAGGACGGTTCCAGAAGACATACATCGGTTTCCAGGTCCAGGTCCAGCCCCAGGTCTCAAGGCTCATATATATTTCCCCGCTGCTTTTTTTTCCTTCACCTGAAGAGCTTATTTTTCAAGTTTTTATTGCATCTCTTTGCAGAAGAGAAAGCAGAGAGCATGACTAGAGATGTGGGAACTCAAAGTACACCACCTGATCTTAGTTCTGGTAGTCTTAGCCCTGCTTCAACCCCTTCAATCTTAGAGACAGCATTGAAGAGATGCGGAGATTCTCCTGATTCTAACGCAAAGTCAAAAGCTGAGGAACAGGTATATAATTTTCTTTCCTATTGAGGAATTTCATGGACATTCGGATGTTCTGCTCATTTCATGGACGTTCTATGGGAAATTTGAAGCATAATTAAGGCTGGCTATAACATGTTCCAGCAGCTTCATCTATCTATGCCATTTTTCCGAATGTTCACTCAGAGTTTATTTCTTTTTACTTCTACTTTCATTTTCAATTTTCCCCTTCTGAGGTAAGTTTTAAAATTGGAGGACAAAATCATCATCCTAGTCTTCAGAGAAAAAGTTATACAAGCATTAAATCAGGGCAATGATTCACTCCTTGCTATCAGGCTTGCAAAATTTCAAAGTACTTACATAAGACTCGAAAATTCCATGGAATGCATGCTATTCTGCTTCTTCTAATAGCCAAATTATGTTGATAAAGCTGCTTGCTTAGTCTTTACATATTGCTTACCTTATTGTGGCATGTTTTCAAGATTGCTTCTAGACAGCTAGCATTGCCAGAATAAGTAGTATGGTTACCCTGTGCCCACCCTTCGAACGTGGGGGCCGGACTGTAAGATTGTCTGGTCCCTCAGGCTTTTGTGGGCTCATAATAAGCTCCCATAAGTCTAATATGTTATGCCTCTCTACTCCGACTAGCCTGTTTTATGCAGAAAATAATTGAATTGTGGCCTTCCAAGGTGAGGACTAATATCTTTATTGGTCCCTCTAAAATTGACAAGTACGTGCGCTCCAATTGTATATACAATACAGAATAAACCTTAACAGTTTTATCTCAACCAGCCTACTTTCCACCACACACCATTGGATTTGTCTCTGATTTTGTGGAGCAGTCTTTTCAGCGTGCAGAAAGAACTGTAAAACAGAAAGCCAAATGCCATTCCAAAACAATTCTTAGTCTTTTTTTTTTTTTTTACTTGAATCATGCTGCTGTTCCTTTTTCATTCTTCTTTGTGTTTTTATGTGGATCAACCAAAGATTCTTCAGTGCCAAACCTTCAAAAGGATTCTCCACTTTTTTGCTCTTTCATTACTTTGATTCTTTGGCGCTGTTAATGACAATGTCATGTCATTTGCCCTTTTGTTAGTCTTTTAGTCTTCCAGGAAAATCAGCCATGTGTTTCAGGGCTTGGCATCAGAATACCAGATAAACAATTTGTGCATCATTTAACCTGGCACCATTGAATCATTCTACTATACTGTTATATAGAGTTACTTTAAACGTTAAATTTTGCTGAATATATGACACGTTGAGAATCTAAAACCCCAACTACAATGAACCTGTCTCTGTCGACCCACATCATCTATTGGAGCTATGCTGTGCAATCAAGTTCTTATCATTTAACTGTGCCATTGGTAGATATTTTGGGTACATTTTAGTCCTTAACCCTTTACTAGGTTGAAGAAAATAATCTTTAGGCCATGTCTCATTTGCTAGTGCAGCAAATTGCTCAACTTGGGGGATTAGTGAGCAGACTGGTGCATGTGCAAAACATAAGCACAAGTTTTTCTTTGTATTTGCAGCAACTAAGTATGATAATGACATTGATGTGAGTCTTCATGAATGTTGGTTGCAGGCTGAAGTGAAAGAAACAAAAAAAGATGAAGAAATATGGACGTGCAGCAGCAGGCTGCAACCTGCAGGGTGCTGTTTATCATGGATGAATAAAAAACAGAGACAGAAACACAAATCGACAAGGAAAAGTATTTTCTGTTTTCCTTCATTTTAGAGAATGCTAAAGAGGGTTAAAATAACATATTGGTGGGATTGTTGAGATTCTCCGTCTCTCAATCAAAAAGGTTTTTTCCTTTTGGTCGAAAAGATAAATATGAAGGTGAGAATGAGAGCAAAAATCTAGCTATGATTAGACAGAAAGGTTCAAAAACTGTCTTATGGTAGTTTGTTTTCCATTGGGATTTTGTTGTAGTTAGTAATGATGATGATGTTATGTTTTGTTTCTTGTCTTTATACGATGAAAATGGTTGCCTGCCAGTGCCAGCTCTCTCTGTATTCACGTGCATGCTTTTGTTTGTGACTTTGGAATGGAAATTGTTCTTCCCTAACACCTCAGATGCAGACAATCATGTACAAACTTACCTGTCTCATTTTTACATTGGATCCAGAGATGGAAAGAGGGTAATGTTAGAGTCATTATTTTATGATTTAATTTTTTTTTTTTTTGGTATTTATCATAATTTATGATGATAGTATTTATAACGTTTATAACGTTTGTAATTGTGATAACATGATCAAAAATGCATTTAAGATCTCAATTTAAATTAATAATATGAGAAATATATACGATGAAGAATATTTTCTTATTAATTCATCTATAAGAAGAATATATATTCAATTATTCAACAAAAAAAATAATTTAATTGCAAAAACTTGTTCCTGGTTTTGGCCTTGCAGAACTGCTGCGATGAAATGAAAAACATTAAAATTTGAAAAAGGAAAAAGAGATGAAAACATATCTGTCATATATTGAGGTTTTATTTGCTAGTTACCCACCTGTCTTGCTCAAATTGATGTTTTATTCAAAAGCATGAAGAATGAAGATAGACAAGACGGTAAAAAACAAAAACGAAGGTCACCTTCACGCTTCTTGAATGATTACATTCGGACGAAAACACTGTCATATATTATTATTTGCCAATATTTATAAACTTATTATTACCATATATATGTAGGGCTTTCTTCTTATGCATCTGGTAGCTCGTATCTGCATATTGACCTGGGAAATCTTGCCTTACTATTTACAATGTCAAGTGCCTTATCCTAGATATATGGTCGT
>JBBYHK010000020.1:4967070-4995124 GCA_038382065.1 Adansonia grandidieri | reverse complement strand
GACGGGGCCAAATTCGTGCCTAGCTTAGAATTTAAAATTACATAAAAGTGATTACATTTAACATAAAATAAAAAAAAATGATGTAAACTATACTCAAACCTGAACCTGACCTGAACTCGAACTTGAATTGGCCCGAACCCGGATTGGCCGAAACCCGAATGGACCCGAACCTGAAAGATCCTGAACCCGAATCAGCCCAAACCCGAAAAAACCTGAATCCAAAATGACCGGTCCCGAACCCACCCGAACCGGCCCAATTGCCACCTCTACTTACTTTCATACAAAGAATTTTAATGAGAAAAAGAAAAATCAAAATAAGAAATATATTTGTCAAACCTAGGTCAAAGAGGATGGTATACGTGGTTGGATTTCCACCATGCAAGTGCACATATTGTAAATTAGTAATACAGTGATAAAGTAATGCATCGTTCTTAGGAATTACCTTGAATTTTGTTAAGTATTAAAATTAAAACAATTTAACATTATCCAAACAACTAATTAAAATATTATAAAGTAAAATTAAAATTAAAATTAAAATTAAACTAAATTAACTAAATTAATAAAGCAAATTAAATAAGGTTTACTTAATCAATGCAAAAAGAAAATTACAATTTCTCTCAACATTTCATTTCAATCTATTTTATCCTCTTAACTTGGCTAATGATAATGAATTGTTAACTTAGAGTTCTAATTTATTTATAAGTATTTTCTGATGGTCTTATAAAAATATATCTCTTAACCAACTTAGTACATTCCTATGCAAATTAAATTAAAAGAAACTCACTAAGCTTATACTCTAATTTGGTTACATATAGCACGCTAGTATATTCCTATCCAACATGCAGATCAATTCATTATAATAAGTAAATATGAAACATATGTCATTCAATCCAGGTTTAAACATAAAATTTCTTTTTCCAAGTTTATAAAGGTTACCAAATCAATCTAATTATGAACAAACAACTTAAATATCATTAAATCAAGAAAAGAGAATAAAATAACCTAAACTACATGTTGAATTCCATTGTAACTTCAAAAAAAAAAATTTAGTTCATATTGATTAAATAAAACACAAAACATTAGAGTTTTACCATCATAAACATTACAATAAAGATACAAAGATTAAGGGAAAGAGAAAATTAAAAATTTTTAGTTCTTGATCTTCAATTTTCTCAGCCTTCTCCCATTGCAAAATCTTGATGGCTACTCTCCTCTTCAGAAAACTAGATAAAAATAAAACTATAGAGTATCTGAGATATCTATAATTCTAATCTTAAGAGTCTCATATATTGGCAAAACCCTGAAGTAGAAAGACTTAGTTTCCAAGTAGCTTGAATAAAATATTTTTGAAAACTGTCAAACTTAATCACTTTGCTCGATTGGATCCACTTTACTTCTTAATTAAGTTACTGCACCTTTAAAAGCTTTTTAGGTTTTGACTTACAAAAATATGAAAATACTTAAATAGCTATATAATTAAAATATAAGGAAAGTAAATAATACTAATTAAAAAATTATTAAAAAATAAAACTAAATAAAATAATACAAAATAAAAAAAAAACTACTAAATATAAATAAAATTTAAATAATAATTTCTAATACTGAGCTAATTTAATGCATATAATGAGACTAAATAACTCTATTTTATAGAGTTATCAATGTACCTTCAAGATATATTCATCAATTTTGTACCTAAAGTAGTTCCATTAATTCCTAGAAACAATTGTTAAGTAATACTTTTTTAATGCAAGCTTTCCTTGCAAGTTTCAATAACATATTGGAACACAAAAATGAAATTGATGTTATCAAATATTATATTACAAAAATATTGAAGCAAAAAAGGATAAAATTTAAAATATGAAGAAAAAAAGAAAAAATTAAATGCCTTAGAATCAAAGGTGACTGACCAAATTGCCCTTAATTTTTAAACAGATTGTCATAATAATGTTAATTTCAAACTGTTTACTAGAATACTATTGTTTAGCCACATATGAACTTGTCAAAGAAATTGTCGAGTCTAACATGGAAGCACTAATGCACTTCGCGAATCTGATGTAGAAGCACTAATGTGCTTAACAATTCAAAGTGGAATTGCTTTACGCAATAGCAATTCCTGCGTGTACTCCTTTCTTCAACAAACATTTTTCACGTCTAACCTAGTCCAATCTGACATGGACATGGTTTTCTTATAATTTTGTTAAATTTATTATAATATTATTAATTTTTATTCATATTCTTAATTTTATATTATTATAATGTTAATTTTTCATATTTTCATTGTTAATTTTATATTAATATTAGATTTTTTATTTATATTGTTAAACTTATTATTATGTTTTTTTAATTAATAAAAGATTGGGTTATTAACAAAATATTAGATCATTATAATATCATAATAGTTTTTGTTACTAGAAAATTTATTTCATTTAGATTACTAGCAGTAAATTTTACATTGTTAAATTCATTATTACCTGTTTTTTTAAATTAATAAAAGATTAGGTTATTAACAAAAGATTAGATAATTATAAATATAATAATAGTTTTTGTTAATAAATTTTAGTTTTTGTTATTAAAAAATTTATTTCATTTACAATTAATAGTAATAGATTTTTTATTTAAATTGCTAGAACTTCTTAATTCAGGAAAAAAAATCAAGTGCATTCAATGCATTCTAATGGACCTATGAGAATTGAAGGCTTGTAGGCACTAACAAAGATCTAGTACTTGGAGGCACAATCATTGATTCAGGAACCGCTGAGATTGTAATAGATGAAATGCTAATACTGCACTATCTTCTTCTACACTAAACTCCTTTTCTAAGTTATCATTTGAATTGTTATCCTCAGTTAACTCCTATTCATCATCACTTAAGCTAGATAAGGCATCCCTGATTTATGGGTTTTTTGAGCTAAAACATTCATACATCCAGGCAATTAAATGAGAATACTGGAAGAACCACCTTAAATGCAATGTTAGAAGCCATTTGCATATTCACATCATTATTAGTCATTTCTACTTTAATATACAACTCCATACAATCCTAGTTTAGATGTGGCTCATACCTCTCTATAATAAAAGCAAGCTCATTACCATTTTTCAATTTAAAAAGTATCCATCTAATAGCGGTGCCCTCCTCCTATTTCAAAAATCGTAACACTTGACAAAGATCCATGTTGTTTTCCACGTGGATGCACTAACGCAGGTAATGATTTCATTTTGAATTTGCTAGTCAATATGGTGCATCCATATTAGATACGCTTTCTTTTTAGTATTTCCATATTTGATTTGCTTTATTGACTAGCGAACTTAGCCTGAGACCTGCTAGTTGGTCTAGTGATTTCTTATGATTTCAAACATCCGAAAATAGTAATATTTTGGTAAATTATTTCAAATTAACAATAGTGTGATCATTTGTTTAAAGACTAAGGGTAGTTTGGTCAATCAACTAGAACCAAACATATAAACAATTTAATTAAGAAGAAAATTTTAAGTTTGAAGTTTGAACACATAAAAAAATAAAAACTCATCACTAGCACCATGCTTGTTTTCTTGGACTCTCAATGCAAGGAAAATTAACCTATAAACACGAAGCCAAAGTGCTTGAACAAACTAAGAAAGATAAACAAAATAGCTCGTTAAATGAAATTTCTAAGAAAAAGAATAAGATCATATGCAAAAATAAATTGCTGAAATTTTAATATTTACCCAAAATCAAAAAATGAAAAACAAAAATCAAAATCTGAGAAAAGAGATAAATTAAACTAATTAAGCAAACAGACCAGGTAAAAAAAAACCTAAAAATTATAAACCAAACAAAAATATCACCCAAACTCAATGCCTTACTTGCTTCACAGACTCTCCAATAGATCTGGCAATATCTAACATGATTATACGAATATGACATGTATAAAGTTAAAAAACATGACACAACATGACAACCTATGATAAAGGTTTTCCTTCGTAGAGGCCATGTGCAATAAACCCTTATGGGCAGTCATTCATTGTACATGCATAATTTAAAAAAAACAAAAACATAACAATAATTGTTAGCATCATAGAAAAAAGATAAGCACATATAAGATTAAATTAAATAATAAAAAAATACCAATACCATCAAATAGAATCAAATAAGACTAAACTAATGAAGAAAATAGTAAAAATAATCAAATAGAATTATGGAAGTTTTAGCAAACTTTCTATGTCGAAGTATCCTAGTGATCTTAAGGGTATTTTAGTAATTTATCTTGAACTGAGTCCTTTTTGATCATTGGGATACTGCTATGTCAAAGATGCATAATAGAGATAGGTTTATCTTCTTATAAATTTATTAAATCCTTTAGGATTACCGGGATATTTTAATATCGATGGTAGACCTGAAGGACATTTTAGTAATATGCATTAGAACTAAGTCCTATGTGATCATTGGGATACTTTCGTGTCGAAAATGCACATAAGAATAGGTGCGTTCTTTTATGATGTCATCAAGTCTTTTAGGTTAATGGGATACTTTGATGTTAAAGATAAACCTTAGGGACATTTTAATAATTTATCTTAGAACCAAGTCCTTTAGGGTCACTAGGATACTTCTATGTCAAATGTGTACTTTAAAGGTATTTATGATCAGTTTTATTATCTTTGATAAAAATAAAAAATTTTCAAAAATTAAGACAATATCTCCGAGTTAAAGTAGTAATTGAAATTTCTCCCAATATATGAAAACGATTTCATGGATTTTTTTAATAACGAGATAACCTCTTAAAAATAAGAAAAATCATGATTTTTTGAATTTTGTAAAAATAAAACCTTTCGTATTCCTCTGGCCCTCTGGTGGGGTGCAAAGGATATTTTGATTTTTAAAATCTTTCGTATTCCTTTTGGCTCTCTAGT
Organism: Adansonia grandidieri; assembly: GCA_038382065.1. Taxonomy (NCBI): domain Eukaryota; kingdom Viridiplantae; phylum Streptophyta; class Magnoliopsida; order Malvales; family Malvaceae; genus Adansonia; species Adansonia grandidieri. The sequence continues at coordinate 4,990,237 of JBBYHK010000020.1, read as the reverse complement.
GGGTTGCAAAAGATATAATAATAAAACCTTTCATCTTTCTTAGTTTATCTAATAGGGTACAGAAGATATTTTGATTTTTAAAAATATTAGAAAACCTTACTTTCTCAAACAAAATAATAAATTTGAAATTTAGAAAATTTGGTATATGAGAATTATAATTAAATATTATATATTGAAAAATCAAATTTTAAGTTAGCATGTGATTAATAAGGTATCGATCATTGGGAGTCATAAGAACGATTGATACTTACTCGTGATTGTAACTAACTCCCGGACCTTTTTCACGCAATCTTTGGTATGAGCATAGACCTTGGAGTTTGTTTTCTAGGGTTTTGTAATCCTCAAAATATGAACTTTAATAGTTGACCAATCTCGTCTAACCAAAATAGATTGGTGGCGACTTTAAGAAATGGTTGTTTCATAATGGCTATTTCGGGTTAAGTTAAGTAAACGACTCATCTCAACAATTCAGTCCTTCAAAACAAATATTAATAATAATAATGATATGGCCCTTGAAAATTAAAAATAATGATAGAAAGAGATACATAGGAATGAGAGGCCGGGGCTAGTCAAGATTTGTATTCGGGCATGTTGCAACACATGCTAGTATAGTTAGCTTATGGCAATTCTTACAAATGATGTTGAGTATTATTATCTTATAACATCATTTCAAAAGTAATGGTAAAAATTTACAAAATGTGCTTTAACAATTGTCTATTATAGTACTTTTTAAGTGCTATGAATTAAGTTTTTTAGTAGCAATTTAGAAAATGCATTTGTAAGGTGAAAAGCTATTGTTATAAAGTAGAAATTACAACATTCTAGGAAATTTTCTTATATGTATAAAAAAGTATTTTTAAACAGCTAAAGGCTATGGCCACATATAAAACACAGGTAAAAACGTTATTTTTACTTTATTAAAGTATTTTCCTTAGTTTTAGTAGCACTTTTCAACTATTGTAGAAAGGTTTATTTAGCGACATGTACTATGGAGTTTACTATAATTGAAATAATCATAATATGATTTGTATCAAAACTTGTGTAGGAATATATTATAATATAGTATTATCGCGTAAGTTGTAATAATTTAATTTTACTAATAATCTAGTTAATATAATAGATAAATTGATATAAATCAGTACTAATAATTTATTTTAAATACTATATATATGTATATGTATATTTATTTGTTTATTATTTCAAATTCTAAATGATATAATCTTTAGAGCCAAATCTAAATTTGTGGAAAGCCATCGATGGCTTCCTTATGAAAAATCAAATTTTTTTTTTATTTTGGTATAGTTGGTATCTCTTTATGATTGCATGATATTGATTTTGTTTACATTTTGGTAGGTTGATTTGGTATAAGAAATTATAAAAAAGAGTATTTTTCTGTATCTCTAATTCGTGAATTTCTAATGACCATCGTGTTCCACATGTTGGATCTTTTACTATTCTATATTTTTTTCGAAAAGTGCTTTAATCCCTGTGTTTGTACGCTAAGAATATTTCTATGATGGTATTTTCTTCATAGCAAATATAGTATGCATCTTCGACATAGGAGTATCCTAATGATCATAAAGAACTAAGTTTTAAGGTAAATTATTAAAATACCCTTAAGATGTATCTTTGACATAGAAGTATTTTAGTAATCCTAAAAGACTCAATAATAATCTGAAATAACAATTTTACCCTAAATGTGCAGCTTTGTCATCTAATATGACCTAAAATGCAAAATTGCTAATAAGTCCCTAAGTTTCTCAAATTACATTTTAACTCCTAAATGGCTAAAAATGCTAGAGATATTCCTAAAATGACAAAAATAACCTAAATGGGCAATTTGATGTGGGAAAAGACCATTTTAACCCTAAAATGCAAGGCTTTACTTTCTAACTTTGCAAAATGATCACTGCATGACATAAAACACCAAATCAAACATTACATACATGAAAATCAACATTGAAAATATTCCAAAAGTCACCAAAAGCATTCAGAGAAACACCGAAGGCCTTGGAATAATTTTTTCACCTTTTTGTAAACAAGTCCCTAAACTTTCTAAAATAGCAAAAGGTTTCCAATAATGTAAACTTGTATGAAATGGATTCTAACATGTTAAAAATAAATAAAACACATCCCTGAGGTTCTATAAAACTCTCAGCTAGGCATGAAAGGCCTTGAAATAATTTATTACATTTTTATAATAATAAAAAATAACCTAAAAATAAAAATCATTATAAAATCATCCAAGGAAGGTTTGGCTAAACATGGAAATACCCTTCCAAGGCCTTTAAAATTTTTTGAGAAATTATTTTTAGGCCCTTACAAGTTTCAAAAATAACAAAATAGTCCAAAACACCATTAAACCAAGCATAAAAATTTATTCCGAGTATACCATCATATTCAACCAGCATATATAGCAAGCAAAAACAATTTTTTTCTCCAAATAATTTTATAAATATCAACATAAATACATGTCCTAAATTATCATCATGAAAATGCCAAGGAAAATAGCACAAAATATACATATATGAAAATAACATCATTTATATCAATAAACACAAATTATTTCGATGAAAGTCAACTTATTGCTAGTAAAAATCAAATATAATAATCAATAAATTTTGATTTCATACTTGGGCTTTCAACATGGATCAAGATCCATGAGCTCAAATAGTCACAAAGCTTACTAAAAAGATGAAACAAGAAGAAAATCAAGAATTAAATACCTTGAAAACTTGAAAAACTTAAGAAATTTATATGTTTTTTTGGTGTTTTTCACTTATGCCCCCATTATAACTCGAACAATCCTTCTAGAGGAAGGATTTGGCCAAGGAGATAAAAAAAATCCCCTTGGCTGAATGGCCATATCAATTATTATTATTATTATTATTATTATTACTATTTTGGCCTTTTTTGATTTTTAGCCTTTTTTTATAAGAATTAATTAATGAATTTTGTCTTTTTATGTGACTCACCATGGTGAGTCACCTAGCCTAATATTACAATTAATAATTATTTAGATAATATTAACCTTAATGATAAAATTTAATCTCAATTAAATTAATTCTCGTATAAGTGAATTATCAAGTTCTTAAATTAAAATAAAGATACAAAAATTTTTAAAAATGTATGAATAAATAAAATTATAATTGCAAATTTCTTTTTAAAAAATGTAGTGAAGGTATTAAATTGTAAGAAATTAAAAGTTATAAATTGATAAATTCAATTACGAATTTAATCACGTAAAAGGCCTAATCAAATTTTCTTATAAAAATTTTGGATCCAAAAGAATTAATAAAAATTTTGGAGAGAGAAAAATTATTGGGCCTTGTTGTAAAATTAAAATGGGCCTTATTGGAAAGTTAATGGGCTTGTTGGAATAAAAAATTGGGCTTGTTGGGCTTGTAGAGAATGAAATGGGCTTGGTAGAAAATAAAAATGAGTTTGGCAAGCTTGTTAGACTTGTTTGGAAATTAATGGGCTTATTTGGCCCATGACCAAAATTAATGGGTTTTAAAGCCCATGAAATAGAAACAAAATATATTTTGGCCCATTAAAAATAAAATTAATAAAATTCCTATATAAAAATTCCAAAATAAATTTTTAAACAATTTTATGTACAAGAAAAGGGTAATTAAAAATTTCAAGCTTGTAAAATTTACAAGCAAAAATCCTTGCGAATGAAAATTGATATTTAATAAAAATGAATTAGAATTTTAAAAAGCCATATCCAAGTTATTTTATTGAAGTATATGAAAATATTTAAAATTTTAAACTTTAAAAAAATTTACGAAAAAATTTTTCAGAGAAGAAAAGTTTGTGCTTTGGAACCGAGAAAATTTAAAAAAATATGTTCAAATTGATAAAAATGGATTAAATTCAACACATTACTCAAAATACTAAATTATAAAATTAATAAAAATGAAAACTTGATATCTGAAACAAATTTACAATTTCACGATTATAAGACTCACGGTATTGTAAAAATTCAAATTTAATAAATAAATGATAACTTGACACCTCGTGGTATAAAATTCCAATACGAATTTTCCTTGAAGATTTTTTATTTTTCGAGGTAAGTATCAGCATAAATACTACGCAGGTATTGATAAAAATATACAACAGCCAACTCCAAAAATTTAATGAAAAAAAAAAACTCCTAAAAATGAGAAATTTGACTATAACACCATATGCAAAAACAAATTCAAAATTTCATAGGTATAAAGTTAAAAGCTCATTTCTTACCTTGATATTCATTTTTTTATCCGAGATACGACCCTTGAAGTGGTGACTATTCTATCACGTGCCTATTTAGGTATGATCAAATGGGTCTTAAAAATGTTGAGTCAATGTTGAGGATGATTACCTAATTATCGATCTCAGATATTTTAAGATTACTGAGGAAAAGACCAGGATAAAATTAAGTGTCAATAATTGTCCATTTTTGGCCTTTGCTGAGGATCGGGAATATGGTAAAGACTAAATGGAAACAATTTTGTTTGGGACATGATAAGTCTTTTTACAAAAAAAAAAAGGGATTTTTTTAGGCCAATTGCATGAGGTTTTTATCTAACCAATCACATTAGGCTTTCAGATTTTAATGCCCATTTTGAATGGCTCATGGCCATCAGCTACTTTGGCTTTCTAATTTTGGAGCCAATGTCAACTAGGACAAAACCATCAGCTACTCTCGAGTTTTTCAAGTCAATGCCAATTTTGACTAGGTTGAGGCCATTATTATCTACTTTTTAAATTTTGATGCCAATTTTGACTGGAACTGAACCATCAGCTACTTTTAGGCTTTTATTTAGTGCCAATTGTGACTAGGCTTAGGCTAATATCTACTCTTTGGCTTTTTAAAATTTTATGCTAATTTCGACAAAGGTGAAAATATTAGCCGTTTCATTTTTTTTGTGCCAATTTCAATAGGGGTGGAACCATTAGCTACTCTTGGGCTTCTTCAAAATTTTTGTGCCAATTATGATAAGTGTGACCATCAGCTACTTTTGGGCTTTTCATTTTATGTTGGCCAACTTCATTGGTTTTCTACAAAAGAAAGATAACTGTAACCACGTGCCTCTTTTTTCTTTTTCTCTCCAGGCAATCCGAAGTGGGTGCACATAACTTAAAAGATATATGGTGGTATGGTTGAGCCTTTGAGTTATACTTTGGTTGGGATTTGGATTAGGCTTGATAATGTAAAGGGGGAAAAACTGTCAGACAAATTGCTCATCCAACTAATCTTGGAAAGTTACTATAGAGTAACCATAAATTTAGAGTCACCACCAACCATTTTGGGCTAAGCATGATCAGATTCCTATTGAAAATAATATCTTGAGTTACAAAACTTGAAACATTGATTTCTAGGTCTGCAAGGTCCAGAGAGTCATTGGTTGGGTTTGAGAGTTGGTTGTACGTGGGGAAGGATTAACACCCCCATGATCCCCGAAATTGAAACCCACTAACTTTGGTTCCAACTTAATCGGTTCCATTTGGTAATTACTTAGAATATAATCCCCTTTAATGCCTTAATTTTTGTGAAAAATGTAAATTCGAGTTTTGAAAGATAATTTGATATCACCTATGCATCGTGAAAGTATGAGGAGCATAGGGATTTTTATGAAAATGATTCCAGATTAAATTTTAAAAATTTTGGATATTTTATATTAGGCACTGGAGAGAAACTGAAACAGAAAATTACCTTGTAATTTTTTTTGAAAACCAATTTTAAATATGAATGCACGATAGTCACTACAAAAAGAAAATGTGTTAGTAAGACCAAAAAGAATATAATAATATCATAAACAAACAATCACAAACAAAAAAAAAGTAACAAGAAGGGATAAATAGTCTTCGATTATTGAAGGATAACTAAGATGATAATTTAGAGACAAGCTTGAATTTAGTGGTAATTTAAGAGACGAAAAAGATTTTAATCTAAACAATATGGGGTATCTGAAAGAGGGAAAGTTTTTATATTTTGAGGTAAAAGCTAGGTTAGAGTATCCCCTAAGAGAGTTAAGGTTATAGTATCTGCAAAGATAAAGATTTTGATGTTTTAAGAAAATAGTTAGGAATCTTAAATAAACCCATGAGAGAAAATTCAAGTTTTTAATGGAAAACAGGGTTGGAGTATCCCCTTAGAGTCATGGGTTGGAATATCCCCAAAGATAAAAGATTTTGATATTTTAAGAAAATGATTAAGAATTCTCGAATAAATCTAAGAGAGAAAATTCAAGTTTTTTTAATGGAAAACGGGGTTGGAGTATTCCTTTGGAGTGGTGGGTTAGAGTATCCTTAAAGATGAAAATTTTTTATGTTTAAAAAAGAAAATATATTAAAAAAAAGGTATTTAAAACTAAGGAACCAAATATTTAAATAAAATAATTTTGTCTTAAGCCTTGATTTAAGCTTAAAGGATTCATGTTCTAGGGGGCCAATCGGATACATTTCAAGAAATTTGACTATCTCGATGATGGTGATTCGAGATACTAGGTTAATTTTAATTCTAAAATACCAAAGGACAATATCGCATTGTTTCCCTTCTCAAATTTATTTGGGTTCATCCAAATGCTCTAGGGGGTAAATAAGATTTTGTTGGAAAGGTATCTCGATAAGGATTAATATAAAAATATTTCAAAAATCCTAGAAAATAACTTTCTAGGTAGAATTAATTTTTAAAATTAGATCTATCTTGACTCTAGCAGCATTTATAGGGGAAAGGGTGTGATGGACTTTGGAAAATCATTCTGGACTCATTTGAAATCATTAAATCACAACCAGAGAGGGAATTTTGTGAACTTTTTGGGAAAAATATTTAAATAATATAAAAAAAAATTTGATGAGCCAAAAAGGCCCAAAGAGAATGTAGCATGCTGGTTCTAGGGGTTCCAAACAACAAAGGTTTGAAAGACCATAACCCTCTTATCCGAGATGATCTAAGGGCAAACGAGACACCTTTGGAAATGTATTTCAATGCCCTTTAAGGGAAAAATATTAGAAAATTCCATAAAAATCATTTATGGTTCGAAGATAATTTTTTAAATTTGGATTATAGTGCTGCCAAAGCAAAAACAGGGGATTATTTAATTTTTTGAGTTTCTTGGGGGTCAGATTCAGGTTATGGATGTTCAAATCTCTACAACATAGGGGAGAGAATGACACAAGAATCACGAGTTTATTTCATAACCCCAGAGTAGTTTGGGATGATGAAACAACCTATTGACCATGCCATCATGAATGTGATAAACTCGAGATCAAGTCTTAATATAATTTTCAATTAAAAGGGGGTAATTTTGCTTGAAAAATAAAATCTTTAAACTTACTTTACCATGAATCGAGATATGAAATGTTTAATTTATCCCTAAGATTGGAAGACCAATTTTATGAAAACATTAAATCCATGTCATACTCCATCTATTAGAGGGGGCATGAACTTAACTGGGGATTTTTGAAAATTAGATTTTTAGAAACAAGCAAGCATATTGACAGGAATATCATGAAAAAAATACAACATACACAAAGATGAATAGGAATAACATATGTAAACACACAAGATGATATTTTGACATGGAAAAGGTGACAAGAATGCAAGGAGATTACAAATAAGATGCATGAAAATGATAACCCCATGGATGGCATCAAAAATCATGCTATAGAAAATGACATAAGCATATTTAAGCAAAGAAAAACAAGCTAGAATTTTTAAGACAGCACTTTTGTGCCATGAAACTCCTTAAAATGCAAGAAAATGCAAGAACTACTCAATGCATGTTAGGAATAACATTTAAGTATTTGTTAAACATGTGCAAATAGGTGAAAGATAGAATGCATGAAAAAGGGGCTACTTTGATGACAGAATGAAAGAGAAGATGTTTGGCATATCGAGTAACATCAAGGCATCAAAATAACATCAAGATCCTAAGAATACCATAACTGAGGCAACAATATTGCATGAGAGTCCCATAATGGTCATGGTAGCATGGATGTAACACTAAAATGATGCAAATGTTGGAAATGAGAAAAAAATAGAGTTAGGTGAAAAATATACCAAAAGCTTCAAGCTTTAGTTTTTCTTTGTGCAGCAATTTTCGGCTCACATTCTTTTTTTTTATGTTGATATGCAAGGAAATGATAAAAAAAAGTGTTTTCTAGTCGGGTGTTGATGGAAGAAAGTTTTAAAAGGAATGATGATTGGAATATATGGTTTTAGAAGGGTTTGGAGGATAGTTTTGAGAACTATGGGAATAAAAGAAGGTTGAGGGTGAAAGTTAATAGAACAATGTTTTTTAGGAGTGTTTTGGAGCTGAAGGTTGCTGGAAAAAATGATTCTTCCTTGCTGAGCCAAGATTGGCTTCCTTTTAAATTTGAGGTTTAGCCAATGCTTTTTAGAGATAAAGCAAGGGCATAATAGGATATTCCTTCATGTACTAAGAGATAACTCCAGGTACTATGCTTAGCTACCCTTATTGCCATTAGTTCTATCATGCACAAGGTAATTTTTACCCATGAGCATTGATACAATGAAGTGTGTATTGACACTGAGAGCAAAAAATTGTTTCTAGTTTTGAAACTTAGAGCCTTGTATCGATACTTCATGGATTTGTATTGTTACTCTTGCTTGTGTATTAATACATTTTGCCAAAAATCATAACTTTAGCTACTACCAAGGCCTATATCAATATAAACAAGCTAAGTATAGATATTACACCTTAGGAATTGATACCAAACCCTCTTTTATCGATACTAGACATGAAAATTTGAATTTTTGGCAATGTAAAATTTTTATGTCAATACTTATGCACCAATATCCCTTGCACACACCTTAGGCCCTTTAAATACCTCACCTTAGTCACAAATAGTGGGAAACTGACCCTTGCTAATTTGAATTTTGATGACACCCTAAATAGTAAACTTTAATGCCTCATTTTTATATTTTGCTTTACTATGACCCATAGGCAATTCTAGCCTTTCCAAAAAAAATTTTTTGCTTGACACCATGTTGTCTAATAGTGCCCGATGACATGGCACCTGACAGTCATCTTTATTTTTCTTTTTTATTTTTAATTCTATCATCTTTTGATTATGCCCTAAAATGCTAGAAATTAGTTCGGACAAAATTAGGTGTCTACAGTTACCCTTTTTTAGCTATTACTGAGCATCAGGAACAGGTAAAGACAAATAAGCACCATTTTATTTAGGTAGGATGATGGTTTTATGTGCCTATGGAGAAATAAAAGTCTTATTAGTACTATATTGAGATAGGTCAAGTGCATCAGTATTGGTCTTAACTGATAAAAGAATTTCAATGGGTTTTGTAGGGTTTTACCTTTCAATAGTTTTATGGTTTCATAGGTTTAACCCCCCAAACAAGTGCCATCAGCTAATATGGGCTTTAACTCGATAAGTGTCTAGCTCATTATGGATTAAGGTAGGTAAGCGTCCTGTCTTTAACGACCGAGGTAGGTAAGCGTTCTGCTATTTGAGAATTGAAATAGGTAAACATCTTGCTCTTTGAGGACTGATGTAGGTAATTGTCTTACTCTTTGAGTATTAAGGTAGTTAATCATCTTGCTCTTTGAGGATTTAGGTAGGTAATCATCCTGCTCTTTAAGGACTGAGGTGGGTAAGCATCCTATTCTTTGAGGACTGAGGTATGTAAGCATCCTGCTCTTTGAGGACTGAGGTAGGTAAGCATCCTGCTCTTAGTAAGCATCCTACTCTTTGAGGACTGAGGTAAGTAAACATCTTGCTTCTTGTGGACCGAGGTAGATAAACAGCTTGCTCATTGAAGACTGCGTTAAGTAGGCATCCTGCTCTTTGAGGACTGTGGTAGGTAGGCATCCTGCTTCTTGAGGATTGAAAAAAAAAAGGCATCTTACTCTTTGATGACTAAAAAGAAAAAGTTTCCTGCTTTTTGAAGATTGAAAAGGAAAAAGAGTTTGGCTACCTTTCTTGAATGGCTTTTTCAATTTGTACTACCTTTCTTGAATGGCTTTTTCAATTTGTAGACCTGTGAGATGAGGAATTCTTTCTTGGAACCTTTCAAGGCTTTTTAAAGATAAAAATTTGTACATGAGGTTTTATTTAATTTTAACTTTTGAGAGTAAGAGTTTGAACTTGAAAAATGTTTGTTGTAGTATAAATGATGCATGAGGATGCAAATACATGCTTAAGTAATGTAAAAGTAATGATTTTAACATCTAATTCTGTAATCATTTTTTTGGCCCTTTCAATATTTTAATCTTCTATGAGTCTAATAAGGTGGTTTCTTGCCCTAGATTTGTCAATCTCACTCCAAATTTCTAAAGGCTTTGAATGTTAAGGCCATTTTTTGGAAGGTACAGGTGATTCGTGATTGTCAAGGGATGGACCCGAGCATAGATGACTCATTTTTTTAGGGACATTTTTGTTGCGTTGGTTTTGGTCTAGGGGGTGATGGTTTAGGCTTAATTTGGTTTGGGAAAAGGAAGTTTGGTCACCAAGCTACCCTCTTGGGTTTTCAACTTAAGCTGATTTTATCTCTTGACAATATTAGAATTCATAAGGTTGGGTAAGTTGCTCATGTCAATCTCAGTTAAGATCACGACTCTTTTGAAAAATATGGACTTTACCATGTACGACCCCTCTCAAATCAGAGTCTATTTTCCTTAAGCATCTTTATGAATCAGTAAAATTTGTTTGAGTACTAAGTCACCTTCTTGAAACTGATGAGGATGGACTTTTTGCTATGGGCTCTCATCATACACTTTTGATACATCTGCCTGTGAGAAATGGCTTTCATTCTTTCTTCTTCGATGAGTTAAGCTGCTAATATTAGTTCTTGACCCATTTAGCTTCTTCAAGTTGTCATTCCATCAAGACTCTAAGTGAAAAAATTTTACCCTTGATAAGGATAACCTTCATGCCATAGACCAAGGAGAATGGAGTAGCACTCGTAGAGGTTTGCACTATTGTGCAATAGGCATGTAATGCAAAATGAAACTTTTCATGCCAATCCTTATAAGTCTCAGCCATATTTTCAACTATCTTTTTGATATTCTTATTGTCTGCTTCAACTGCCCCGTTTATTTTTTGATAGCAAGGCACCAAGTTATGATTTTGAATTTTGAAATTTGGATTTAAAGTAAACTACTTGGATCATTTTGTTTTTTAGGTTATGCGCATTATCTGTGATGATTTGTTTAGGAAGCTAAAATCTACAAATGACGTCTCATTTCACAAATTTGCATACAACGAATTTGGTTACATTGGCATATGAAGCTACCTTTATGCACTTGGTGAAATAATTGATAGCGACCAAAATAAAGTGATGCTTGTTAGAAGCCTTGGAGGTGATTGGTCCTATCATGTCCATGCCCCACATAGAAAAAGGCCATGGAGCTGTCATAACATATATAGGTGTCAATGGGACATAGATTTTGTCTGTGTAGATTTGGCATTTATGGCACTTCAAGCATAGTCAATACAATCTTTCTCAAGTGTCAACCAATTATAGCCCAACCGCATGACTTGTTTCACCATTTGGTATCTATTGGCATGCATACCACAAATCTTTTCATAAACTTCTTTAGGAATTCTTTTAACTTTAAGAGTATCAATGCACCGGAGTAGTACCTAATCCTAACTTTTCTTATACAAAATTTCACCATCCAAAACAAAGCTTGCCGCTAATCACCAAATGGTCTTCTTATTAATTTTGGTAGCACTTTTAAGGTATTACTGATCCTTAATGTACTGAAGGATGTCATGATACCATGGCAGGTCATTCTTCTTTTTCTTCAATATTTTAACAATGTACTGAATTTGTATAAATGTTCATCTGAATAGAAGCAATGCCTAATTCTCAATTGACTTTGAACATGGATGACAAGATGGCCAAGGCATCAGCGATTTGATTCTTTTTTTGAGGTAATGCTGAAAGCTAATATTATTGAATTCTTTTCTGAGTTCTAAGATCAGACTCCTATAATGAATTAGCATCACACATTTGCCATTCTCCTTTTAATTAGTAGATGACAAGGGCTGAATCTCCAAATACTTACAATCTTCAGATGCCCTTTTTAATGGCTGCTTGGAGTCCCATGACCCAGGCCTTATATTTAGCTATATTATTGGTGAAATAGAAGTTCTATCTTACGATGAAAGGGTAGTGGTTTCCATGGGTGAGATAAAAATTACCCCAATTCTGTGCCCTAACGTGTTTAAAGCTCTATCAAATTACATTTTCCAAGATGAAACAGTGTTCTTTACCCCAGATATACACATCAAGTCTTCATCAAGAAATTCAAAGTCTAAAGGATGATAGTCATGAATTGCTTCTCTTGCCAAAAAGTCTACTATTGCATTACCCTTAATGGCTCTTTGGTTCACATACACGATGTCATACTCAAAAAGCAAAACTTGCCACCTGGCTAATCTCCCTAAAAAAGTAGGGGTTTCACATAAATACTTGGTGGGATTAAGTTTGGCAATTAGCTACGTAATATGGTGTAGCATGTATTACCTTAATCTCTAGGCTATCCATGCCATAGCATAGCATAATTTCTCCACTACTGAATAGTTAATCTCGTATTTCATGAAATTCTTGTTCAAGTAATAGACCGCTTTTTCCTTCTTGCTTGACTCATCATGTTGACCCAATACACAGCCCATCGACTTGTTAAAAACTGATAAGTACCAGATTAGAAGTTGACTAGGCATTGGTGGCATAAGTACTAAATGATTCGAAAGGTAGTGTTTAACCTTATCGAAGGCTTCTTGGCACTCTTTATTCCATTTTTTGAGATTTTGTTTTTGAGGTAACTAAAAGATTGGATCACACTTGTCGGTCAGCTAAGATACAAATCGAGCTATGTAACTTAACTTTCCCAAAAAAATCTTCAATTTTTTTTAGTTCAAGGTGTTGGCATATTTTCAATGCGCTTGAGCTTGTCTAGATCAATTTCTATTCCTTTTTCGCTTACAATGAAGCCGAATAGTTTGCTAAATGTGACAACAAATGTGTATTTTATGGGGTTTAACTTAAGTTGGTATTTTCGAAGACATTTGAAGAGTTTTCATAAATCACTCACATTTTCACTCTCTTTTGATGATTTGGAGATCATATCATCCACATAGACCTTGATTTCTTTCTGTATGAGGTCATGGAACAATATTCCCATCGCCCTTTGGTAGGTTGCCCTAGCGTTCTTAAGCCCAAAAAGCATCACTTTGTAGCAAAAAGTGCCCAGCATGGTTACTAAAGTGGTCTTCTACATATCTTCAGCCGCCATTTTTGATTTAGTTGTATCCCAAAAATTCATCCATGAAGGAAAATAGTGTATTTTTGGTGATGTTGTCTACTAGGGTATTGATATGGGGCAAAAGGAAACTATCTTTTGGGCTGGCTCAGTTTAGATCCTATAATCCATAAACATCCACACTTTAGTATCCTTTTTAGGAACTGAGACTATATTAGCTACCCATTCAAAATACTTGGCTACTTCAAGATATCTTGGCATTTCAGGTTTATCCTTCTAAGCTTTTGTTCTATGGGCTTACACTCAAGTTTGAGGGAAAGTTTTATGGACCATAATATTGGTGTTTAATCCGAGCATGTCCTAGTAAGACTAGGCAAACACATCCCAATACTCTTTGAGTAGACTTCTTAGTTTAGGTCAAAATTAATGGTTTTATAGAGGATTCAATTTTGACTTTTTTTTTGTCTTCTTTAATTCTAAGGGTCATGGTTTCAGTGGGTTCTTCATGAGGCAAAATCTATTTTTCTTCATGGTCAATTAATCTCAACAGGTCTGGAGGTATGGCATTCTCTTCAAAATCACCCTTGGACTCAACCTCACCGATGTAGATTGGTTCCTCAAAATTGATATCCAAAGTCTCAGTATGAATATTCATGTCTTCTTCACTGTGGTACCTGAAAATATGGAAAAATAATAATATAAGCAAAAAAATAGGTAGAAAAAGGTCTAAGAGTTGACAAGAGCTATGAAAATGAACACAAAAGATAAAATGCATAATGCTTAGTCACTTTCATTGATAATACTTAATAAAAGATGCCTATACCAAGGATCCTACAATGCTTTTGGGCTAAACCATGTAGGTTTAGTTGATAGCATTTCTTTGAAATAGACTTGAATAGTACAGGAATCTCTGTTTCAGTCCAAAAACTTGGAATAAATGCTAGACAAAACAAACTAGTCTCCAGGTCCATCATTGACGTCTCTAGCTCATCAATTACATTAATGAAGAGATCCCCAAATGCTTTGTTCAGCATGAGCATAACATTTGTGGAGCCAAACTTCACACCTCCTAGACAGAAACTTTCATAAAGTGGTGGAAATATCATTGGTTCATATCTCGCGTCTTGCCCTAATAGATGAGTCATCATTTTTTCTCGATTCTTCTAAGCTTATTTTCTTTTCTACTATGCATTGGGCTTGAATCATCGCCCTCTTTTATCGATTTGGTTGACTACTTTGAAGGGTTTGAGAATCCCTTGGAGGTTTTTTTGAGTCTCTTTCTAGCTTGGGCACCTTTACCGATGGTTAACACCCATATGAGTGCTCTTCGATAAGCAGGCTCAACCACTAGCAACCTTTCCTTAACATAAGTGGCGTTGATAAACTCAAAGGACTGAAATGAGGATTCTAGAATATCTTCATCATCTGGTTCGATATACAGGGCATCGATTGAGGTAGCAGTAATGATATATTCTTCTCTTCCACTACTGATGACTTTGTTTTCGATGATGAATTTCAACTTTTGATATAACAACAATGGCACTGCCGCACAGAATGAATCCAAAGCTTTCTTAATATGCAGTTATTTGATAGAGCAATATTTGTCACATGAAAATGTACTTTATAAGTGCATAAGCCATTTGGAGTGGAATGGTGATGTTTCCCACAACATTTCTACAAGTTTCATCAAATGCTTGCCCATCATATGACAATTGATGCATCAATAGGGAACTTGTTCAAGCATGATACGATCATTACATTCAGAGTTGACCTGTTATTAATAAGCACTTTAGGCAACATGCTACTTTTGTAGTATATGGTGATGTGAAGAGCTTTATAGTTTCCTCTTCCTCCATAAAGAATCCCATCATTGCTAAAAAATATAAAGTTGTCTATAATGATATTGCTTGCTAGGTGATCTATTTGATCTATAGAGATGTTAGGAGGGACATAGGCCTTATTCAACTTGAGGAGAGCATTACTGTAAGCTTCAGAGTTCAACAGTAGTAACAACATAGATATCTTGGCGGGTTGCTTGTTCAATTGATCAAGATGCTATATTCACTAGGCTTGATGAACTTAAGGAATTTTGTAGCTTCTTTCTCACTTACTAGCTCTTTGTTAGCTATTAGATTTGAGTCTTTGGTTGTAGGCTTTGGTGTTTGAGGAATATGAGTAGTGTTTTTTTGTTGAATTTCACTTCTCGATGCACTATGAGTTAGGTGGCTTACCCCTAAAAAGTCAACGTTTATGGCTTACTAACTAGATTCACCAGTGATCCAAGTTCTACTTTCATAATTCCATGGAACTGTTTTGTTGTTCTTATAACGGAAAGGGGATAGAAATTGAACGATCAACTTTGATATGGGCTGAATAGGGGTAACTTTGACTTTTGGTCGATTGCCAAACAAAATCAATGGCTTTCAAACCCCGTAAAGAGGATTGCTTCCATCTTTTTTCATGGTGTTGACAGATGGCACTGTATTTGCTTACTGAACATGTGAGGCTCACTTTTATCATAGAATTCGATGATGCCCTATTTCATCATCCTTTGAACCATGCCATAGAACTCTTTACACATTTGAAGAGTATGGCTGTAGACAATGTGGAAATCACAAAAAATCATCGGTTCTTTCCTTTATTATTTCGGCCCCATTGATTAATTCAACTTGCACTAAGATTTGCTAGACCAAATTTATTGGCGTTCTGACCTTATCTATGTTTTTTATGACCTTACAGTTTTCTTCAATAGCCATTCTTTCCATATCGAATTCAGTATGAACTTCTGATGACCTAGTTCTAAAACTATATTTTGGCTGTTGCCCAACCTTAACTTTTTCTTTTTCTTTGCCTTTGAGGGTATCTCTTTTGTTTGATTCACTTTTCATAGCTTCATCCATCATTCTACCTACTATGACCACATCCATAAAGTTTTTTGGGCCGCTTTTCATTATCTTATCATAGTAAGGGGCATATAAGGTGCTAATGAATTTGACTATCATCTCTCTTGCTATCAACAAGGGATGAATCTGGGTGGCCTCATCTATCCATCTCAAAGTGTATTGCATGAAGCTTTCATCAACTTTATTTTCTATGCTCATGAGAGAAAGACAATTCGAGATCCAGTCATCAGTAGGTCTCTCCTCATCTATGGCATTTATAGACAGACCTATGTACTCATTCCACTCCTTATAAAACTCAATTTTGAATCGGTCTATCATACCTCGAACCATATCTAAGAATGATAGGCAATGCTAAAGAACATGCTCTTAATGCAATGATAGTAGGATGGTTCAATGGCTTTTGTACTTTGGTTTTTGATGACTAACAGTATTCTAGCTTTCACAAAGGCTTGCCAAACCTTGCTTATTGAGGTTTTAACTTTTCTAATGCTTCTTTTTACCCAACAACCTTTTCCATCGATTGTCGCATTCACTCTTGGTTTCATATGGTTAGAGAGTGGATTGGCTCTAACACTTGGTCCAGGCCTTTGTTTGACCTTGATCACACCTTTTTCCTAGCAGGCCTTTTACTTTTCTCTTAAATGAGGTGCAATTCTCAATAAAGTGACCTTATGCTCTAGGGTGGTACTCACAATAGGTATTCTCATCATATCACCTAGATACGTTGGTGATATTAGGTTGTGAATACTGGGGCCACTAGTTGACTAGCCAATAGATGAAAATAGATATCTTTGCATGAGTAACGGAGTGGCTCAACGTGTTCTCTTTTTTGGAGCGCTTGTTGATTATTTAGAGCTTTTGCATCATTCATGTTACGAGGTTATGCACTTTAGGTTGTGTTTTGAGCAAGATTTGGTGTAAACTCATTGTTGGAGCAAACCTGACCAAATAAACTGGTTATGGTGGGGTGAGTAAAGGTTAAAAATGGATTCAACATGTTTGGGAGATACATAACCTGTGTCAAATGCGGATTCTAATTGAACCTAGCATGACTTTTGCTAACAGCATTCACTTTATTCTCTTTACCCTTATTTGTTGGCTTTTTGATAGACTCGGATGATTCTGCAATGGATATCATACCATTTTTTATTACGTTATCGATCATTTCACCCAATATCAAAATATCGACAAAATTCTTCATGGCATTTCCCACTAACCTTTGGTAGTAAGGAGCTTGTAAAGTGTTGATTAAAGTGACCATCATCTGTTTTTTGTTAGAAAAGGGTAAGCTTGAGCCACTTCCTCTCTCCACCTTTGAGTGTATTGCTTAAGGCTATCAAAGGCTTCTTTTTTCCCTGTTCACAAAGGGGAAACAATCCAAGCCTAGCTGGACATGTGCTTGTATTAATCAAGAAAGGTGCAAGCCAAATCTAGCCATGTTTGAATTCTTACAGGATCAAGCCCTATATACCATTAAATAACTGCCCTAATTAGACTATCTTGAAAGCAGTGAATTAATAGCTTTTCTTTCTCTTTATACTTGGCCATCTTACTATAGTACATGCAGAGGTATGCTATAGGGTCTATAGTCCCATTGTACTTTTCAAAATTTGACACTTTGAATTTAGGCAAGATGATGAAATTAAAAACCAACCCTAAAGATTTTGCATCTATAACTCTAAATTTGTCAATTCTTTGACAGTATGAAGGTGTTTTTTTGGTGATTGATACCTATTTCAGCCTTTATCATTTTGCAATGACGTCTTTGCTTTTTCTTGTTTCATTTGTTCATTAAGATTTGTCGGTACAGAGCCTGCAACCTAAAATACCTAGACCAGAAGGAATGTTGTTGCAGGTTTAATGTAAAGGAATTGCTAAGTTGATAGAAAATTTGTTGCCAGAGAATGTTATCCATTCAATGCCTCTTCTTGAGCATTGGTGGTTCAGTACCACTATTCAAGTTACTTTTGAGATTAGCATGTTCTTTCTGCACATTGATGGTGCTCGTTTTCCTTTTTTCCTTCAAAGCCTCAGACAATAGCTTAGTCAATTTTGCAAACTGAGCTTAAAGTTCCTCATTCTTATGGAGTGATTACTCTTGGGACTCCTTATACATATGTTCAAGCCACTCAATGCATACTTGTAATCATTCTCCATGGCTTTCCGATGATTGCGAGTGTTATATCGATGATGAACTATAGATTCTATGTTTTAGAACACCTTTACTTTAGATTATTACCTGATTAGACTTTTATGATATGTCATAGGCATGTTTGATGAGATGAAGATGGGTATGCAATTAAACTAGAATTAACATGAATACATAAAGTAGTAAAAAGAATTAGACTGGTCATGTAAATACATATGGGACAATCAAGCGTAAGAACCAGCTTCATCAATAGCATCTTTCATTAAAGCAACAAAATATTCTAATTACACTTGATTACATTTGAAAATGCTTGACACGATTACATTGCTTGATCACATGTTCCATAAAATATGATAATTCTTGTTCATGGGCTCTAATGGGCAAGATGTCAAATGTTAAGGATCTACTATGTCCATCATGTTCTAGGCCTCTAATTACTCAATGAGATGGCGGTGGTGGTCTTGATAATTTTGGCATCCGTGATCAACTACTTAAAGCCATTCTTGCTCTTATTTTTTTGAACTCTTACTAATTCATCGACTTGGTCATGGCAAGCTTGAAGAGAATGCTCTAAATCTTGAATTCTATGTGTTAGAGTCTTATTTTCAACATGATTTGCTCTCAAATCTCAAATTCAAGTTTTTAGCCATCCATTCTTCCTTCGGTAAGTAGATGCAAAACCACAAGTTCTAACAAGCTTTTCCTTATCAACCCTGGCTTTTTTTTTACATCGATGTAGTTTCTTCTTAAGTGTAGCAATTTCTGTCTTCCACTTAACTAACAACTTACCAAGGCATCAAGACTTGCTTGCTTTACTAAAGGCCACGTAGTCTTTCCTCAGATTCTCAAGATCTTTTTTGAGGAGGTTTTTCTCTTTGATAGCTTGTTCACTTCGCCATCCTAGAAATAGAGGTCCATCTCTAATTGACTATTTTCTTCCTTTAAGTGAAAGATTCCTTGGTGAAGGTTACCTTTTCTTATTTGGACTCTTTCTTGAGCAATTAAATCTCAGAGGGAAATTCATCAACTAGTATTTGTGATGTTCCAGCGTCAAACAAAGTTAAGGAGTCATTGATGTGACAGATCCTTCATTCTTTATATCCTAAGGTCATACTACTTCCTCTCTAATACCTTTCCATGCAACAGGTTTGTCTCCAAGCTTGGAAAGCTAGCTGAACCTTCGACTCGTAATCAAGCTCACCATAGTTGAAATGCCACTACTCAAGGTTTTAGGTAAAGAGGATAAATTATCAACACTGAAATTGTCATAGGACTAGATGGGTGTGTAACTAGTGCTTCCCTATAATCCCATAAGTGGCACACAGCTGTAATCTCTGGATCGGTATATGATTGTTTGTGGTGAAAACCAAAAGGTTTTCCTTGTCACTTCTTTACCACTAAGGTTCTAGAATTTCTAGACCCATTGCTTTTCAAACTTGTCTTAAGACCATTCCTTCTTAAGACCTTGGAGATAGGGCTAAAGCTAGGTAAAAAGCTGTATGACATCTTCTTTTCTTCAGAAGAAAAGTGACTGACAAGCCAAATATGAAGAAGTGGTGCGTATCTAATGAAACAACCTATACCCATCTTCTTACAAAAGTTGAAAGCTTGAATAGTTTCAGCAACAATGGTTGGTGCGAGATTAATGTTGTAACATAATAGAAATAAGAGATCTACTACTGTAGCTTTAACGTAGCCTAATAATATCAAAAATATGACCAAACCATATATCACCAGAGCATAGATATCTTGGTGTTTTTGGATATCAATGGTACTAGCCATTACTTCTTGCAAACTGGCCCATGAAATGCACTCACTATTTTTTTTTCTTGATATGATCTTCAATCCAAGATTCTATTGCCCTAAGAATCTAAGCTAATTTTTTCTTGAAAGTCGGAGGGTAGAAAGCCTTACAATATATTCTATCAGTTTTGGCCCTCTTAATATTAAGTAACACAGTGTATTTGTCAACCATGAGGACTAAATCTTCATGATTGAAAGTGAAACATTGATATGCTAGGTTCCAAAACCGAGATGCTGATTGCAACAGACCAACATCCAAATGAACTTGGAGTAAAAGAGCTACATCTTTGTATCTTTAAGTGCATAACTCCCTTTTATTATTATCCCAACTGGTCTATACATGCTTCAAATCTTGCCAATCATTCTGATGATATCCTATCTTGACCCTTTCATGCATTGTTGAGAGCATCCTTATCTTTACACTATTGGTGCTTAACCATGCTCAGACTTCCTCAAAAGACTTCAGATCTGAAGTAGACTATTGCTTCATGATAGACACCTCTTGATGAACACTAAACCATTAGCCAGTTGTCCTATAATAACGATGATTATGATGAAATTATGCTTGTATCAAACAGGAAAACAAAAAAAAAAAAAAGCAAGTTAGTGACTACATGAAATAATAATTATAAAATAAGGGCATATGTAACAAGTAGCAACAAAAATGCATCATAAAAATTGCTCTCACAATAGACAATATGATGCCCAAAGGCAAGCACAACAGTCGACAAAAAACGGACAGCATGATGACATGTCCAGGTTAAAAATGCCTTTAGCAAGGTGACACGATACCTCACAAGGACAAGAGTGACCAATTAAATGGTGACATTTGTTCATCAACATCTATGATAGGTACATGTTAGGCCGTAATTTGGACAGCATTCTGGCTTGTTTTAGTCATATACAATTTTTTATGGGGAACTATAGGTGAAGGCATTTGCTTGTCATCACCCACTTAGTGAAGAGGGTTAGTCGTAGAATGTGATAGCATACCCTAAAATAATCATGAAATAAAATAATAAATGTGGGCGACAATGTCTATTATCTCCAACATAATATGGTGTATAGGAGTAAAGGTAAGAACTGTTTCCTTGAGTGACCCTATTCACTGGGTTATTTTAGCGGCATTTCGGTATGGTTTAACATAGTTTGGCTCATAAGGTTCACTGTATTAGTTTAAGCTAATGCATAAATCAGTTTCGAATTGCTCCTCTATCTGGTAAGGATAGCCAAGGCATGTCGATCCTAGGCCCATTGCGGGTTTGTTGGAATGGGTTTAATCCGGTGAATGTATTTTTCTATGTAAATACGGAGGGGTACTTATGAGAGACATAGGTAATTGACACCCTAGAATGTCTTCCCATGCCTATGCAGAGGGTTACTCACAAAGGCGGATAGCTTACTTCCTCCTAATAATTAGGACCATAACCTCACCGTGGTGTTTGGTAGGAATCTAATGCACATGCAAGTCCACAGTGTATGTCAGGGAAACAATCAAACTTTTTATTTACTCCCATACTACCATACTTACTTGAGTCAATATTTATTCGAGAACAGAGTAGTCCCTAACAATCACAAAACAAAGCCATAAAAAGTAAAAGGTTAGAAAATAGAAATAAAAAAGAATTATATCTAAATAATAATGGAAGCCAAAAAACCAAGGGACGTGCTAGACATAGCTAGTCATAAGCCTAACTCTATAAGTTCTCCTTAGTGGAGTCGCCAAGCTGTCGCCATGAACCCCTTTTTTCTTTTTCTTTTCGGATGATCTAAAGCAGTGTGCATGAGTTAAAAGATATATGTTGGTGTGGTTGAGCCTTTGAGTTATCCCTTGGTCGTGATTTGGATTAGGCATGATAATATGAAAGGGGGAGAGACTGTCGGACGAATCACTCATCCAACTAGTCTTGGAAAGTTACTATGAAGTAACTATAAATTTAGAGTCGCCACCGACCATTTTGGGCTAGGTATGATTGGGTGCCTATTGAAAACAATATCTTGAGTTACGAAACTTGAAACATTGATTTCAAAGTCTATAAGGTCCAAAGATTTGTTTATTGGGTTCAGGAGTTGGTTATGTATGGGGAAGGATTAGCACCCCCACGATGCCCGAAATTAGTACCCACTAACTATATCTCGCTTTGGTTTTGGCTTAATATGTTCCATTTGGTCATTATTTAAATATAATCCCCTTAATGCATTTTGTGGAAATGTAAATCTGATTTTGAAAGATAATTTGATATCACCTATGCACTGTGAACGTATGATGAGCATAGGGATTTTTTATGAAAATTATTTTCAGATTAAATTTTAAAATTTTGGATATTTTGTATTAGGCACTTGAGAGATACTAACACAGAATGTTGCCTTGTAAAATTTTTTTGAAAACAAATTTTGAATATGAATGCGCGATAGTCACTACAAAAAGGAAACATGTTAGTAAGATGAAAAAGAATATAATAATATCATAAACAAACAATCACAAATAAAATAACATAAAAAGGAGGGATGATCGTAATATATCTCATAATTGTCTTTGATTATTATAGAATAACCAGGATGAAAATTTAGAGACGGGTTTGGATTCAGTGGTAATTTGAAAGATGAAAGAGGTTTTAATCAAAACAATCTGGGGCATCCTGAAGAGAGAAAGTTTTTAGATTTTAAGGTAAAAGAAAGGTTGAAGTATCTCTTCGAAGAGTTGGGGTTAGAGTATCCCTAAAGATAAAGATTTTGATGTTTTAAGAAAATAATTAGGAATCTCGAATAAATCTATGAGAGAAAATTCAAGTTTTTAATGAAAAATAGAGTTAATTAGGAATCTCGAATAAATCTACGAGCGAAAATTCAAGTTTTTAATGAAAGATAGAGTTGTAGTATCTGCAAAGATAAAAGATTTTGATATTTTAAGAAAATGATTAGGAATTCTTGAATAAATCCGAGAAGAAAAATTCAATTTTTTTTAGTGGAAAACAGGTTTGTAGTACCCCTTCGGAGTTGTAGGGTTGGAGTATGCCCAAAGATGAAAATTTTTGCTGTTTTAAAAGGAAAAGATATTTTGAAAAAAAAAA